>BQKZ01004348.1:0-28074 GCA_036244855.1 Temnopleurus reevesii
ATACAAAGATACAAGTATTAGGCAAAGGAATAATTAATCTCTACAAAACCGATCGATACGAATAGAAAATGTATCATGTCTACATTTACAATTGTTATATGTTTATATGATAATAACATTATATTATATAATAAATATTTTTGTTGACAAAAAGAAGACGACTGGAAAATCCACCATAAATTAACATCGCATATTTCTGATTGTCTCTCATTCCCGAAATTCCTGAAGTTTATAACATGTTAAAATTATGAATCCGCTTTTTTAAATTAATTTGTTTGAGTTGATAGTTTTTAATTTGACAACTCCTTGCTTTGATTGATGCCTCTTCATAAAACACAGTATAAATGGGATGTTAAGGCAAACTGATACCTTAGCGTTTTTTGTCCTGCGTCGATCGGCCCAGCGTTTTTTATGATTAAAAAACGCTCTCTGGACATAAAGGAATATAGCCTATATCTATATACGTATATGCCTCAGGATGACATACTGGTATAAGACTGGTATATCAACAGAACTCTTTACGATACCGTCAATGCTTACTGTAGGGATGGGGCTTAGAGGAAGCACACAGGTGTACGAGTTTTGTTGACCATATAAGAGTTTCCAAGATGATGGCAGTCTTTTAAAACAGTCTCATAATAAAAAGTATTATACGAATGAAAGACCTCTTTCTTTTTCGTTTTTCCTAATCAATGGGCGTCCGTTTCATATATGCTTGTGATTTTCACTATACCTTTCTAAAAAAAAAACAATTGAATTAAAAACAGGTTTTCCAGCAAGAATTATTGTTCCAAATTATTTGATTTTCAATTGGTACGTTCTAAATGTATTCATTCCACACCTGTATGATTTCTCTGTGCCACTCTCCGATGTCGACATCGAGGTACTTTATGTCATAGTTGCAGTGAAAAAGGAATGGTCCACCTACGCACATCTTTAAGTAATTCGAGGAAAATTAATCTCCGTCCTTTATTATGTGATGAAAATATTCGGTTTACCCACTTTATTTTCTGAACTTGAATTAATGATTTTAGGCATAGCATTTTGAACCCACCTTCCTCGGACTGTTTAACCATAACGTTCAACTCTGTCTGGACCATTCCAAATGAATTCGTTTATTAATATATTTACATTTTTATGAACTTAACATAGATTTTAACCATATTTGCATTATACAATAACAGGGAAAATGCAAATGTTTTCACTTTCTGAATCTCACCTATTAATGACGTATTATGCTTCACTTCTATCATTTCAGATTCTGAACGGTTCCAACTGTTTCAATTTCTATGCACCCCAGTGGGCTACCCCACAGCATCGGAACATAACCGTACAAGCATGACCGATAGATGGCGTGATCATGTCTTCTTATGATCGCACACCACTAATTGTGTCTGATGATCATTGTTGGTCAGGTGACACCGTACCAAAGATATTCATGTAATTAAAAGAAATAATAATATAAATTAAATGGCATATATTCCAGCTATCTCTTTCATATGAGCATTAAAAGCAACTATTGGTGGTTTGGGTGAGTCCCATGAGATGGCAGGAATCGGTGCAAATGGGATTTATGGGCAATTTTTACAGTCTTGTGCAAAACTCCATATCCCAACATGGTCCCAGCCAATTTATAGGTAGTTTCATTTTCAGACCCTTTTCTGAGAGAATGAGCTGAAAGACCACCCTTCATATTTCATGAAGATGAAGAAAATAATATGATCTACTAACACTTTAAGTCTGAATGTTATTGTTCATAGCACTTATTTTTGATGATTTTTTTACTTTTTACTTTTTTACACATGAGTCAATGGGAATATAATTAGTGGTGTGCGCCCTTATGACCGCCCACCACTAATTATGTCAGGTGATCATTGTTGGTCAGGTGACATCGTACCTAATATAAATCAAATGGCATATATTCCAGCTATGTTTTTCATATGAGCATTAAAAGCAATTATTGGTGGTTTGGATGAGTCCCGTGAGATGGCAGGAATCGGTGCAAATGGGATTTGAGGGCAATTTTTTTCATTCTTGTGCAAAACTCCATATCCCAACATGGTCCCAGCCAATTTATAGGTAGTTTCATTTTCAGACCCTTTTCTGAATGAGCTGAAAGACCACCCTTCATATTTCATGAAGATGAAGGAAATAAGATGATCTAGTAACAATTCAAGTCTGAATGTTATTGTTCCTAGCATTTATTTTTGATGAATTTTTACTTTTTAATTTTTTTACACATGAGTCAATGGGAATATAATTAGTGGTGTGCGCCCTTAAAGAACGCGAGAATGTTGGGTCCGATAAATTTTTACCGCTCTTGAATTCTCACAGAGCTCTTTATGACATTAAAGCCCCGTGAATTCTCAGTGGTATAGCGCCATCTTTCGGTCTGACAACAAGGAAAGAAAAGTGAGATCGGGAGAATCCAGAATTTGAACTACAGTTCACTGCCCCCAATAACAGATATTATGATAAATGCTAATGGTGACAATGGTATTGATAGTAATAACAGTAATGATAATCATTATAATGATATGCAACAATACCATTTGGCTCTCGCCACTTCGCCTTAAATTTCCAATTTAGTTGGTTACTTTAGTTAATTACGTTCCGGAGTATCTGTATTTCATATTCTGAATGTTTTTATATACATGTACAGTATGTATCGTTTAGAATCGTTTAAATGATTAATAATTTCTCAATACCACAGTCTGTGGGTTGGTTGGATGGGTTGGTTTTGTGGCTAGATGGCGCTCTTCAAACTATTGAGATAATTTTTTGCGCCAGTCATTTGGGTATTAGGGACTTTTAGCAAAGAAGACGGGAGGGCCGATCACAACGTTAGCTCTAAGGTCCATTCCAGAAGGGTGCACCAACACAACGCTACTTCTGGAATGGATCTAAGAGCCAACGTTGTGATCGGCCCTCCCGTCTTCTTTGCTAAAGGTCCCTAATCCCACAGAGAAGACCGCATGCCAATTTTGTGTCTGGTGACAATTGTTGGTCAAGCGTATTTATATAATTCAAAGAAATTGTGTTGTTTTTCAACTGAATTAAATGGCATATTCTAACAATATTTTTCACATGAGCATTAATAAGAACTATTGGTAGTTCGAAAATATAAAATGAGATGGTAAGAATTGGTCTAAATGGGATTTTAATCCATTTTCTTCGTTTTATAGAGGGAGAAAATAGTAGTTTCAAACCTTTACTTACGACAAGATGTTTCTAATATCTATAACACTTCCGAACCCTGTCATTGAAGCCCCGATCACATAGGACCCCGGAAGCAACACGATTCACCCCGACTCGTTGTTCTGAGGCAGTTAACTGTGAATTAACAAAGAGTCGAGGTGAATCGTGTTGCTTTCCGGGTCCTATGTGACCAGGGCTTTAGGTCTATGTATTTCGAAAATAAAATTGGAATCGCACAAGGGTAATCTGGGGAAACATGCACTTTCATGGGTCGCAAACAAAAATAATTACCGAAAGAAGAGGGAATTAAAGAAAATCAGAATCATCAACAAGACTTTGCTCTGTAGTCATAAAGGTATAATTGCATTTTAGACAGAGATTTTAAGCCTTGAAGGGCTAAAATCTTCTTGTATATAATCTTTTGGAAACACACACAAACATACCTAGAATACACCTTAGATGGGGCAGCAAAATCTGATAAAATTAGAATTGAATTAAATAAAACAGTGGATTAAGACAGAATATAAATTAGTCTAAAATAACATTTATGACAGTACACAACCCTCCCCACAAATTCCTAAAGCACCGTCGCATATAATGATCAAAATTTTGTTAAACTGCCGAGTTCCATAGCCCTGTGATGGAAACATTTAGAGATATAAAGCAATTTCAGATCATGATGTATCTGATCTATGGAATAATGGGATAATTCAAACAATAAATTGTTTCTTATTCTTCCCCTCCGTGAATAGGCTTTATTGTACATTGTAATACGGAAGTGATAGAGAAATCTCAATTTAATGAGGCTATTTATTTATTAAGTAGTTGTGAACGGATAGAAATGTAGCGAAAATGAAATTATGATTGGCTTCGCTCGTTCGTTCTATGCCTTGTAATACATTCAGCCATTGAAATAATATGACGATATTCATTACATAGGCCTAATGAACGCGTTCTTGTATATACCTAATGAACGTTTTCCCTAATATTTGGGTGTACAAATGTAGAGAAAATAAAAAGAAAAATTGGCATATTCAAGCTGTATCACTCCTTTTCATTCGGAAATTGACATGACATGCTTAGATGGCGCCAAAGAAAGCTTGTTATAAAACAAAATCAAAACAATCAGGATATAGAGGCAAATCACCAGTGGCGGTCATGAAGAGGTTCGGGAAGGGGTCATTTCTCAAAGGTCAAACGATGTCAAATTATCTTGTAAATGCAGCTGATTCTTACATATTTATAATCATAGTCATAACAATTAAATCCCATAAAATTTGAAGGCTCTTAAACGAGCATGCAGAGTCAGTAGTTTGAGTATGCAGTGTGTATCCTTTAAATAAACTTGTAGCAAAGTTGAAAATCAAAATGACAAGATAGGCCTACACATTATACAGTATTGCAAATCCTAAAAAAAGCTTCTTTCGCTTTTCATCCCGCTATTTCCCTCGCCTCATCCGCTTTCCCCCGCATCAAGACTACACTTTGCTTTGAGTTTCTTTATATTTTCTTCAAATAATTACTGGCGGGGTTTGCATCTTCTACACGCCAACTAATCCTTAATGACGTATATTGATAATATAAATTAAATGGTCATATTTTAATCCAGATATGAATTTTCAATTGAAAAAAAAAATCAATTTGACAATGCTTTTATTATTGGTTATTGTAAACATGTCCATTTACCTGACAAACACAAAGTTAATTGAGTTTTAATAGACATTCGTCAGTTCTTTCTCCTTCCTCTCTCCATCGTTTTCTCTCTTTCTGTCTTCTGATCAAACCCCAAAATTTAGCAGTAGAGATTTACTTTAAAATTGTGTTATAAAAGACAGTTTAGAAGGTGAAGAATATCAAGTATTGCTAAATAGCATGTTATTTTGGGTTTTTAAAGCTAAGGCGAAGGCCTGTTAGCTCATGATGTATCTCATATATGCCTTTTATCATTTCTCATTTAGAAAATAGTCATTTTTTCTCACTTAGGGGAGACCGGGGATATACAGAGTGAGTAAAAAAAAAAAAGTCCCCTAATTTTGAAGCTGTCTTGTTCAAATTATGAAATGATTATCCTGTATTTGTTGTTATATCCTCATAGAGTAGTTCCCAAAGAATATTTGTGGTACCATTGTCATCAGGATATTTGCATGCATGACTGATCAGGAGACGATTGTTCTGAAGGTGTGAAATCACATTTTCGCCAAGTAGCTGGGTGAAGGTGAAAGCAACCTTTGAGAGAATTGAAGCCCACGGACAGAGAAAGGCACGCTTAAACACACAAGCAAGCACACACCCACCCACTCACTCACTCACTTTCTAAGCTCTAAATGAAGCTCTAAGTTACAAACTAAGACTTAGATTTGACTCTAATACAATAATTAGTCGTCATGTTTTACCAGAATATGTTTTCTATATTCACAGATGAAAAAAATAACGATAGTAATTCTGAAAAAAATTATGGTACCCTATATCATGATAGTAAATTGAGGTACAGAAAACCTGTCTGTTGCAAAGTTCTTGATCGATAAAATTTGATTAATTTTTTTTAGAAACTGTTAGCAGAAACCTTTTCATTATAGTTAGTAATTTTTAAAATAAATAAGTTTAAAGAAAGTATTACATTTCTCACATATATAAAACTTTCTAATTCATTATGCGATCTTAAATCATTGACATGCATTATCTATGAACGAAATACATTTCAGAATATTTTAAAATGTTTTGACAAATTTAAACAGGAACAGAAAATGATTGAACAAGTGCTAACGTTTATCATTCAACATTTTGCAAAGGAAAACGCACGCAAATTGACTGGTTGAAAATATAAATCCGGCATCAAATCCGTTGGAAATGATGCATGAATAAATGAATATTTTATAGTATATATAATTCTCACATGCTAACTGGTTAAGGGGCTGCGGAGTGTCTTGGCAAAAGGAGAGGCTGGGAGAGGGGTATTTTTTACTGGGCCATTATGGTTGCAAGAATTCTTCTAGGAAAATGGGTTTACAGTTTCTGAGGAAACTCATGTGATATCGTTTCAAGGCATTGATTCTGTGAATTGCGTTAATTATGCATATTCTTCCAATTCGATAAAATATATGAACATGTATAAGCTGGCGAAATGTAAATATGTGATTTGGTATAAATCCCGAGTCATATCATATTTTTTTTAAACATTCAGCCATTTCAATTATCTAACTTAGGAAGAAAAAAAAACCAACATGACGTACATAAAAATCGTGCTTTGTTTATATTTAGCAACTGATTTAATATGAACATTTTATATTAGCAACTATTGTATGTAATATGTTATTCATACAGTATTTTCAATGTAATGTGGTATCAAGCACAATTGACAACGTCTGTTAATTTATCTAATATAATTCACACGACTGACGAAATTAATGCCTCGAAATAATATCATATGACCTTAAAAATGTCGCCACCATAGAAACCGTGTCTGACAGTGAGTCACTCGGAGAGTGCTACGGCTGCAAACCCCATTTCCCAGTAATGTCCGTTCAAGCAGCCCACTACCCCCTTCTTCAGCCCCTCCTTTTGTCAAGACGTTCCGTGGTCCATTTAACCATTTAACATGTGAGGATTATCAAAAATCTAGTTTCTACTTTTCACATTAAATTTTTTTTAAATTCAGCATAAAACATAGCTCATACAATGAGCTATGTCTATTTTCATCCTTTATTAGATTAAGTTGAATGGCTAATTATGCTTCAAAAGTTTTTAAGGTGACCATCAATTTACTTCATGTGGTCTTATATTAACAACTCACAAGCTTGCTCGCGTTTAACTTTTTCATTTGAAGGTATAGCATTGAGAATTCATGAAAAGATGACATTTTCATTAATTTTTCTTCATTCGTGGATATCGACAAATTACGAAGGATACAATGTGACATCGAAAATGAAGTTTAGTAGGACGGCAAGCTATTGCCGCGAAAAAACCTCGTTATATGAATGTCACCTTAGTGCCTCCGTAAAATTTTTAAAATGCCAATAAAAACTTTTACCCCAAGGGGGCCAAGTGGCAGCCACCGGATTTGTGTTTAGTACCCCCTGGACTATCATATTCACCAATAGACCAGCGTTGTTATAATTTGTCACGGTCCTGCTAGTATTCTCTTTGACTAAAGGGCTTTAAAGGGGAATAACCCCTAGAGGATAATATGTACCTATAACGTATAAGAAAGGTGTCACAATTCTATACTAATTGAACTGGATCAAGCTCTACAATGAATTAGAAAAAGTGTAAATTTCCCAATATCATAGACAGGTTATCGTCTGCTATCACATTAAAAGGGGGCTGCCATTTTGTTCAGAACAGATATTTCGACAATATCCATTGATATCATTCTCAATGGTGAGGGAAATATTCATGAAACCTTCAACTAATTCAATCTTTGGTGAATAAAATACGTTATGTTGGAAGAAAATGCGTGATAGATTTTCAATATTTTAGTAAGCATTGTGATCATGTGATAAACAATTCAGTGTTCAAATCATCTGTTTATACTAAAGAAATTTACTTTCAGTGAGCTTGCCTGGCATAACAGAATTTCCTTTATTCAGCAAGCCTTCCAGGTATTGTATTCTATTGTTTGAATACAGGTGAAAACGTTGCATTTTGTCAATGACCCCAATTCACGAATGCATGACTTAAAAAGGCCAACCTGTACTGCAGATTCTTATATTTGTTCTGGTCTTCATCTGATTGTATAACGCTTTAGAAAGTCATATACAATGGTTTAAATAGCCAACCGATAAAACAGATTCCTTTCTTTCATTTGTTTGTTCTGAAGAAGCTTCATGTCATTCACCATGTCATACGTCATTACTCCATGTTATACGTCATTACTCCATGTTGTACGTCATGTATGCCAAGAAAAACGAATTTCAATGCACAAAAATGACTTTTTAAGGGACATTAGACCATTGTCAAATAATAAAATATATGTCCACATTTACATCGTATTTTTTTCTCGAATGTTAAATTCTTTTCTGACCTATCAATAAATTGTTGGTTTGAGAATAAAAATACTTTCTCGTACCAATAATAAAATGGCAGCCCCCAACAAATGTAAGCAGACGATAACTTGGCTCAGAAAATGGTGACTTAGCTCTAAATCAAATACTTATATATTGAAACGCGTATTCCAATCATTAGATACATATTATACCTTTTGAAATAAGCAGATTTATTTCATGAGTGTAATTCCCCTTTAACAAAGTTCTTTGCCGTAGATCTCAAGACGAATGTGGACATGTCCGTTCCATGTTTGCGGAATGAGACGGACAACACGACATGTCATGGCTGTAGGAAAGGCGTTGTATACCGTGCTTGTACGGTCAGTATTCCCAGTGAAGATCTGCAAATGAAATTAATACCAATGATCATATAAATACATATGATGATGATGTGTATTGATAATGACATGACATTATATAGTAGCATAAAAGATAATGATAACAATGACGCACAGGTATAACTTGGAGAGCAATTTGTGTTCGCCTTAAGGTTGTGTTCGTGTTCGCCCTAGGGTTGTGTTTGCCCACAACGTCTTTCGAGTCGATGCGTTAAATATATACTCTATCGTATGTCGAAATAGGTATCATATACTAAAAACCATTGGAATATGTTTACTCTCGGTTTGCTCTGAGGTGAAAGCATAATCTCTGCTACTGATTGGGATCCGTCGGGTCCGCAGCTTGGACAGAATCTCTGAAGTCATACAAAAAATTCATATTTTCTGCCTTTTACAGAAAAAAAACTTTTCTTAGGCTTTAAACCTCAGACACCCTTCGCAATAATCAGTTTATTAACAGTAACTTAAGAAAACAGAACAACAGCAACAACAACAACAACAACAAGGTAAACCAGATTTCGATCTATTCAACCAGAAGTGGCACCCCTTCCTCCGACTTGCATTCTACAAAATTACTAGTAGCTACGGTAACGGATTTCCTTTACGTCTCATTGCTAATGTCGTTCTTTTATAACATGGAATTTATTTTTAACATCATCATCTGATCATCATTACCATTATCGACATTTCCATTTTGGGAGTTTAAATGCTGCTACACACTAAGAAATTAGGGTACAGTTAGGGTCCAAAATCACGCAAAGTCACTAATTTGAACCCCGGCATCCCGCCGGCATCCTCATTATACCATATGAGGTTCAAAATTAATCCCATGTGATGAAAGCTGGTACGAAGGGTACAACGTTGTACCCTCCCGATTTGAAACTAGTGCAGAATGCAGAATGAATGCTGATTTTGTTCTTATTTTACCTTTAGGAACTCTATTTCATACGTAATAAATTTAATTTATTACTATGTTTTTTATTCCGTTGATCCTTACAAGATTCGGCAAAAAACCCCATTAATACATCGATGTTTTGAATAAAGTTTATAAATAGCAGACTAGAAAGATACACGTCCTAACCAATGGCGAGCGAGCGAGGCGACAGTGGCTGACCAATCAGGTGGCACTATTTCACGAACAAAGAGGGTCAGTATCGAGGGTCTATATCGAGGGTCGATATTGACTGAGGCGCTGTGGCGTAAGGCTGAAATCCATCTGTTCGGGACAGTCATATAGACTTGGGTTCGTTCCTGCCAGTGGGTTCGAAACCAGGTCGCATCCCGTCTTCCGGGTGGAGACGTTAAGATGGCGACCCTCTTTCTCTCTTCTTCTTCTGGCGTAAATATTCAGAATTGAATGATACACGCCTCTAAACTACATCCTTTCCTTTCCTTTTTTGCCAAACGCCAAAGATCTCATTTTGTACCCTAATGGTACAATTTTGCATCCCTGGGGTACAAATGTGTTCCAATAGGGTACAAACTTGTACACTTGGTTGGGGTACAAAATTGCACCTCACATTTAGGGTTCAAACTTGTATCCCGTAGGGTTCACCCGGTGTTACATGGGATTGTACCCCTAGGGGTGCAAAGTTGTACCCTAATTTCTTAGTGTGTAGGAAAGCAAGATAAGATAGAACGTACCTTATGATTACCGCTTTGTGTCTTTACCATTACAAATGAGGGACCGTTATTTTTGCATGACACTTTATATGTTTTCGTCCATCGATCAATACCCGGCCCACCTTGTGTCGCCACTCCATTTATGAGATGAGCCCTCAACAGATTCACCTGGACATGGTAGATTGGAATTAAATGTAACAATATCAATAATAACGTTCACTTTGAAGTCGAGCATAATTCAACCAATAGATGTGTAAATTATATCCATCTTATGGTAGAATTATGCAAAACCAGTGTTGGGCCCCAGTTTGTCAGACTGATTATCAAGAAAGTGCCGGGATTCCTTCGACTATTCAGTTGCATGTCACGTGATTGTTTTTTTTCTTTAAAAAAACGTGTTGCTAGCTAGACTTAAGAATTTGGCATTATTTACTGCGAGCCATAATGCTAAGAACGATTATTTGTGACCCAGTAATTATATGTCATCGATCATACATTGGTCGGTATGGTAGTGATGTTTTTTTTACCCTTCTTGAACATGTTGAAGACAGGGTTTAGACTTTCGCAGAGAGTGTTTTGCTTTAGGCTTGCCTATTGTGACATTTGTGGCATTTGTGACAAATAAAGACTAAAAACATATTGTTTACTCGAAAATCTTTGTATAATCAAGGAGAAGTAGGTTTCGTTGATCGATGAAATGAAACTTTCTTCGTTGAAAAACTCAGATTTATTGATCAACTTAGCTTATTCGATAAAATGTTTATTGCAGTTCGTTCGTTTCGGAAGACCAGTATACACCAAGCTCCGTTACACGTTTCCCATCTCCAATTATATTTTGCTCTACAGCATTCATATTTTCTGTTTAGGTTTAAACTTATTTTTCTTTTTAAAGAAGAAGTTTACCCCTCATTAATATATATTTTTAACAGAAAACAAACAAAAAAAAATTGTAGGAAATCGAACAAGTGACAAAAAATTATGAATTACTATTGATAAAAAAAATGGGCAAATCAGTTATTTTTTTCAATTAATGACGTCATGGTTGCACTACTAACCATCATCTTGTTTATATTCATGATGTAAAATTCATAATTTCTACGAAAAGATACAAAGTTTGAATTACGTCTACATTATCTTCCTAGTAGACGTACATGTATCTATAATGATGATAACCCTATAGTGATAGTTTTTAGGAAAACACATTTATGGGGAAAAGTATTCTTTTATAATGAACACATTTATGGGGAAAGCATTCTTTTATAATGAACACATTTATGGGCAAAAGTATTCTTTCATAATGAACACATTTATGGGGAAAAGTATTCTTTTGTAATGAACACATTTATGGGGAAATGTGTTCTTTTATAATGAACACATTTATGGGGAAANGAGCTAACGTTGTGATCAGCCATACCGTCTTGTACATGCTAAAGGTCCCTAATATTGTACGGCTTAAAACTCTCATATAGATAATAATCCTTTATAATGAACACATTTATGGGGAAAAGTATTCCTTTATAATGAACACATTCATGGGGAAAAGCATTCTTTTATAACGAACACATTTATAGGGAAAATTATTCTTTTATAATGAAGAAATTTATGGGGAAAAGTGTTCTTTTATAATGAACACATTTATGGGGAAAAGTGTTCTTCTATAAAGAACACATTTATGGGGAAAAGTATTCTTTTATAATGATAAATGGTCGAGTGTGCACCTATAACATCATCAGTTGTCAATATATGTAATGATTTAAACATTCATAGCTTTCTGATTATTGTCAATTTTTTTTGTTCTGATCTGCTGACATTTCCGTTCCAGTTGAAGATATATTTTTGACAGACCCTTCCTTGAATACCATGAATGCTCAATTAATGTCAGCTTATTTAAAGGTAAAACAAGACTTCGAAAAATAATTCTTTTCAAAATAAGTGAAGTCTAACCCAGTTTATAACTAAAATAATTTTGTTCCCGCCCCTCTGACTTATTATTTTTTTTGCCTCGTAGGGATGAGATGATATTAACTTGCCTGGATCCATCGGTTATTATCGTTAAATGCTGGAGACCAGACTCTGTACGGGCTACCCGATGCCAGGTTTAGTCGCCCCCTGTAGGCTGGGCTACTCCCACCTGCTTCCGAATAGTAACTTGATGCTGTCATGCTGGAATCGGGAATTCTACGATCTTCGATACCTACTGGGGTCCAGCCATGACTGTTATCTGAGGGTTATACAAGACAACTTTAAAACGTAGTGAGTATATTGAGTTATCGTACTCCTTACAATAAAAAGTGTAGGCCTCCCTCTATAGCATGAAAAAACATCTGAAAGCTAGAAGGAATCATGAATATTAATTAGATGCATGGCAACGCAAACCTACACAAGCGTAAAAATATGAAAATTTGACTTATACATTTGCGATTTAGCCTTACTTGAAGAAAATGCATGAACTACTTTTCCAAAATTTGCAAATTTGCATGAAAAACCACTGTTGAATTACATTAATAAAATACTCAAACTTCCTGATTCATTTTCTGATGTGCTTCAATTATTTTTTCTACTTGCTTTTACTTTTTGTGTGATGGTAATTAAACGATAGAAGTACAAATAAGAAATTTCATAGATATTTGCATTTAACATTCTGTCAAGTATGAGGTTAGTATTACAACTTACTTGTATTGACGCCGTTTGGTGTGAGTAGGCATAGGGTGGTGGGCTCTATCGGTGAGCTTTCTGTAAAGGAGATCATTTTGTGGCATTACTAATTGTAGGATATGCATGATGACACTGAATAGACAGGTTTACATTTATATTCAAATTCATGCACGTCATTTGCAAACGACTGTATAGTTTAGACCGGTTAGTAAAAGCTAAACTACTTGGAATCTAGTTTGTATGCATTACATGTTGCTATGTCGGTCAAGGCTCGGACAAGCTTTCAGGTCTTCAAAATAGGCCTTTGTGTATAAAGAACACATAAACTTACTTCTATTAGAAAAGCCGCCTATTTATGTTTAACGTGCAAGGAAGTAGGTTGATCATTACTCTAAAATACTTGCTTTCCTTTGAGAAAAATGAGGCAACTCGTTTCAGCGATGTCCTTTTGTGGGGATCCTTGAGTTGGCAACTCTGGCTTAATACTCTATGATGTGCTAGAGGGAATTCACTTTGTATATACAATTGTCAAACTAGACTAGTGACAATTAGATCAGGGGTATGGTTACTCTAAAGCGAAAAACCAACATTTTTTTCTTTTGACTTTTATTTAAAGAAGAAAAATTCATACAGAACGAAAGGAGATTTATCCGACATGACGTCAGAATTTCCGTCAAAGTATTTTGCCGACTTTAAGTCAATAGATAGCTTTGAAAAATCATCTCAACACAAGTTAAAATGCAATTAGTCTCATCGATACCCATGTAACTCAAAGTATCTAAAAATATGAAAGCATAAAAATGTCGCTTACTATCTCAAAAATGAATCGCCGCCCAGAAACCACGTGGTTTGGGGCAAACGGAAATACCGCGCTTTTACCCCCGGAGGTCCGGCAAAGGTTTGTCAGTGCATTGTGCCTTGCTGAAAAACAGATTTCCATTGTTCAATCGCTTATATATAAATACATTCAAATGTACTTGACGAATAAGCCCATAAAATACATGCATAGCATGCCTATTTTAGGTAATGTTAATGAAATGTTATTTCGTTTTTTTTGACAAAGCTATCCATTGACTTTAAGGATCCCTTTGGAAGATCTCACTCCTGAGATTATAAAAAATACGTAGCTTTTCAACGGATTTACCCAATTTTGCTCAAATACCATAGTTTGTTCATGTTAGTTTACTTCAGTAATGTCCAGCTCAATAACTCCAGGGCTAACCCACGACTACCAAACTTCTGGAAATTCAATGTTTGGAAGATCCTAAAGTTGTACGTCGTCCATATGAAATATTAAAAAAAAAACAGATTTCGCATCAATTTGTGTCCCACAAGTTTTTGAAAATGGTCTAATCACAATTCTGTCTGGTGATAAACTTGAATGCCTGAAGATAGAAACTATTCTAAAACGCCCATTATTATATTAGTTTGGGTTTTTTTCTGGACAATCCACGAAATAGTCATGTCTATTCAGCCAAAGAATGAATCTTTGACAACTAATTGATTGGAATTAAACTAAATACGCTTGAAACGTAGCACATAAATCTAATTTCAAGGAATTTAATCGAGACGTACACTCGCTAAATGAATAAAGATAAAGCCATGGTTTTGCCCTTATTGAGCTTTGGACGTCTTGAGCCCGGCCGATACTTGCTCGACTTTTGGCCATGACTTTGTTGCGGTTGGTCGTTGGACTTTCTTCAACTGTGAAATGTATCGTATAGAATAAAGGTTCATTAATTACTATGCTATTAGTAGAACAATTAATTTAAAATTTTAGTTGTTTTTATTGAACATCATTATTTTTTTTTAAAAGTAAAAAAGATTAAATCTTTCTTACGTCAATAAAAACAACTAAAATGTTGAATTGATTGTTAAAGGGGGAATCGGCGGTTGTCTTTATTCTCGTGTTCAGTGCTGAAGTACCAATTAAAAGAAAATCCTACGCTAAAGTTTGTTTGTGATTTTGTAAGATTAAAACTGTCCAAGCACGTTTGATACATATTAAAAAGTGTTACATTTCAGTAAGGCTAATAAATTTACACTGCATGTAGCTGACTGTAATGAATATCGTCATTTAAATGATTTTAATTTCTTGGAGTTATACACATTAATATGGTTTTTAAAAGTTATTATTTTATTAAAATGCTGACAAATATAAATGGTTTTCTTAGTTCTATTTACCTGTAGTGGTATCGACTTCTGTGGTTATGGACGCGGTTGATGGCTCGGTCATTGGATTTTCTATGAAATAGATAAGTTTTGACAATTAATTCAGAATGTTAATTGTTTTTATTGTACATCACTATGATTTGGGAAAATCGTTCTTTGCCTTGACTCAGATCATCTAGATTTTCATATATTTTTTGTAAATTTTAAACATTCAAGTCATGTTTTAATACATATTGAAAAATGTTTACATTTTAGTATAGCGCTAATAGATTTACACTGTAGCTGAATATAATATGCTTTCATATCGTGAGGTTATGCACATTAATATGATTTTTAAAAGTTTGAAAATATAATCTGAATATAATATGCTTTCATATCGTGAGGTTATGCACATTAATATGATTTTTAAAAGTTTGAAAAGTAACAGGTACACATGCTATTTCATAAGAATGATGAGAAATATGAATGGACTTTTATTTACCCGTAGTGGTATCGGCTTCTGTAGTTATAGACGCGGTTGATGGCTCGATTGTTAGAATTTCTATGAAATACGTCATATAAAATGAACAATCATTTATCAATATGCTACAAGTTTTGAAAATTAATTCAGAATTCTAATTGTTTTCATTGAAAATCAGTATGATTGAACAAAAATGTAAAATTTAAGAAAGTGGGAAATCGTTAGTTGCCTTGACTCAGATCTAAATTTTCTTATGATTTTGTAAGTTTTAAACTTTCAAATCACGTTGTATACACATTGAAATGGGTTGCATTTTAGTAATGCTAATGAATTTACACTGTAACTGAATATGATGAATGTAGTCATTAAAATTACTTTAATATTGCGGACTTATGCACATTGATATAATCTTTTAAACGTTTTAAAAGTATAATGTACAGGTATTATCTTACAAAATTATGAAATATCTTAATGGGAGTTCTTAGTCCTTGATCCATGCATTTACCTGTTTCTGTAGTTATAAACTTGGTCAATGGCTCGGTCGTTGGACTTTCTTCAACTAGGAAATGCAGCGTATAAAATGAAGAAAGCTTTAAAATACCATATGTTCCAAAAAAAATGACAACGGGGCTTTCAGGATTAATAACTTTTGAAAATGAATATGAAAATGAATATGAAAATGAATGCGGTTGGACATGTCAATCATATACTATTCACCTATATCTGGTGAAAATTTCAGGAGATTTGCTTCAGTGGTTACAAAGAAATAAAGCTCTTTGTAGCGGATGTCATAATTCCGTTCTGCACAAGTTTGTGAGGACGGAGACGTGTAAAGCACAATGGTTACTTCAACTTCCAATGCTTCACTGGTCAAAATGAATGTTACTGTTTTTGTTTTGGGGCTCTATCCTCACAAACTTGTGCAGAACGGAATTATGACATCCGATAACCACTGAAGCAAATCTCATGAAATTTTCACCAAATATAGGTGAATAGTTATATATTTGACATGCCAAACCGCATCTATTTTCATATTCATTTTCAAAAGTTATTAATCCTGAAAGCCCCGTTGTCATTTTTTTGGGACATATGGTATATATGCTATAAGTTGAACAATTAATTCAAAATTTAATTGTTTTTATTGAACATCATTGATTATAAAGATAAGAAAATGGTTAAAAGGGGGAATCGTCTGTTGTATTGATTCCCTTATTTACTGCTGAAGGTCCAATAATAAATAAATTATATAGTCATTAAAATTACTTTTATATTTTGGGGGTAATGCACATTAATAAGTTTTTTTTTTTAGATTTAAAAGTATAAGAAGTACATGTATTATTTAAAAAATGATGACAAATATAACTAGACTTCTATTTACCTGTAGTGGCGACTTCTGTGGTTATGGACTCTGTTAATGGCTCGGTCGTTGGCCTTTCTTCAACTATGAAATGCGTAATATAAAATTGAATATTAATTAATGACTATGCCGTACATAGACTAATAATTCTAAATCTCTTCATTGTTTTCACTGATCGTCAATATAAATCAAAAGATTGAAATGATTAAAAGGGGGAACTTAACATTTCTCTTAATTCCTTTGGTCACTGAATGTTGAAGGTCAAATAAAAAAAACTTATTCTAAACTTTATGAATGTTTTTGTATGGTTATAACCACTCTCTGGTTATAACTTCCAAGTCACGTTTTTGATGTCTAAGCGCTTACCCCGAGACTGTTGAACGTATTTTGGAGAGATAGTGCTTCAGGTCTTAATTACTTCGTGAGTTGCAGTAGAATTATTCACATGCTTCATTTGTAATAACTAATTAGAGTACTTTAAACATGTTCAAAGTTTGTTTGAATGAAATCGACCCAGAAATGACTTATCGCAAAGAGAAATGGAGCAGTGTGTTGTTTCTTCACTCGCGCACCGCCCCACAGTGGGCCAGAAGGGGGTGAAAGTGCGACAAAAATACTTTTCATTTAAAAGGCGATTTAAAAGTTGGTTTCCTAGGGTAATTTAAGGCGTAGAATTCAATGAAAGCATTTTCAAACGTGTATGTTCCTAGATCACATCATAGCTGGGGTGATCACCGCTTCTCACACGCAGGCCCCTCCCTCTGGAACAATCTACCCATAACCATACGCCAAGCCTCATCTGCCAGTTCCTTTAAGTCTCTTCTAAAAACTCATTTGTTTTCATCTTGATTATAAATCATATATTGTAATTGTATTATTATGTAGATTGTTTCATTGTTATTGCTATTGTTCGTTGTAATGTATTTAAATATTTGATGTACAGCGCCATGAGCGTCATTACTGACGGACCTGTGCGCTTCAAATAAGAAACCACCATTATTATTATTATTATTATTATGACGTCATTAAAATTGTCTTTTCTGATTGGTTGCTCTAAAAATGAAGTAAACAGGGTATATATGTAGGGTGACCCGACAGTTGCTCCGGTTCATTTTTCTGGCTAGGAGTAGGGTTAGGGTTAGGGTTATGATAGGGTTTATGATTCAGAATGATGTCAAGATTAGGATTAGGGTTAGGTTTAGGTTTGGGATTAGGTTTGGAATGATTCAGAATGATGTCAAGATTAGGATTAGGGTTAGGGTTAGGTTTGGGATTAGGCTTGACATTAGGCTTACTGTGTCAGCTTTTTGCCGGAGCAATTGTCGCCGGAGCATTTGTCATGGAACCATATGTAGAAGTATGCACACGAATATTCCAATGGATTTGCGACAAATGGTAAGAGAGTCTTTATTAAATGAGGTCAAAGATTAAAGGTCATGGGGTCAGTAAAATAACATTAAAAGGCCAAGAGGACTTAACCGGCCCCTACCACAAAATTGCCTTCTTCTCCTACAACTTTTATCGGATTGAGCTCAAATTTGGTGACTTTTCTTGTAAAGTAATTGCGGACATTATGACACATTTTGCTTGTGATCGTACATTTCCTGTTGCCATGGTAACCATAGAACCAAAGGCATGTTTGTCATTTTTAATAACCCTAATTCTTTCAGCTCCAAATTGGCCCGAAATGTTTGGAATGCATCACAAATTATGTTTTTGATTGAATTTTCTATATTCTATGTCTCTCTAAGGAAAAAAGAACGAAAACATGGTTTATAATAATTTCTTTATCTTTGTTAAATAAATGATTTTCATGAAAAAGAAAAAAAATAATTACAAGAATGCCAGCTGAATGCTGTTAAAAATAGTTTAGAAATTTTCACAAACTTATAGAAAAACTGTTTGTGGAGATTTTTCTCTAGAATGGAAATATTTATTTTAAAATGAAATTTGAAAAAAAAAATGTCTGGCACCCTCTATGCTGAATATTGTTCAAAATCTGAAACCTTGCTTTTAATGTCACGTTTTGGCCTTTAAATACATTGAACATGTCAATCTAATTGTAATGGAATTGCTTTGTTAGATGTAAAAGGGAATGGGGAAAGGGTATTATTGCACAGTAATCAAAACTTTAATCTTAATATCCTTTATTGACTTACACGCTCTCGTATGGCGACCTTGAGAACTAGTCTGATACAAATAACTTGTAGATTACAACTTGCTCAAGATCTGTGTCAATTTTTTTTTAATCAAACCAAGAAATATGTGATGTAAAGTAGCTCCTTCCCCCACCCCGTAGATGGACCAGTGCTGGGATCAGTTGTAGCATATTGCTTCTGAAATACGAGGTTGATGACATGTTCATTAGCCGCAGTATGAAAAGAGATGACGGGCAGGGATTTCAATTCAGGTGATTGCGCATTCCAATTCCCTTTCATTGATCCACATATTTCCTTTTGTTATTTGCAGAACCAGCTTTGAAACATCATCTAGAAAGGTGAACAAACTTGACTCTTGTGATGTCACAACAGGATTGACATTTGAAAGAAATTTTTAGGGGCGTTCCCTACGAAGCCAACATAAAATTGAAAAAAATATATCATAAAATGTATGAAACACATTTGGGCCCTCGTTCACTGAAAAGGTTATTGATAATGGGATAATGCATCAACACAGATCAACTTGTATTTTCATAATAGTACCCCTTTAATTTTTTTCGCTTGGACCATTATCTGTGACTTGTGTGACAAAGAAAGATTGATTTTTAATTTTTAATCTTTTTTAATCTAATTCATTTTTCCTTGTTTGAAGCAAGACGCATTGTTTTTTCTTTGTGTACATACGTATTCTCAATATTCATAAAGATTCGGTAACTTGCTTCAAAATGACCCATCACGGCTGTCATCACGCCACAGATCAATGAGAATGTATTTTGTGCTATCTGCACAATTAGGGACCTTTAGCATGTACAAGACGGTATGGCTGATCACAACGTTAGCTCTAAGGTCCGTTCCAGAAGGGTGCACCAACACAACACTACTTCTTGAATCGACCTTAGAGCTAACGTTGTGATCGGCACTACCGTCTTGTACATGCTAAAGGTCCCTAATATCACTCACATCACGTCGAATTCATGCCCACTGATGTGTGACGTAATGGCCTGACATAAGACACAGCTCATTTTGAAATGATAATTGCCTCTCCATTAATTTTGAGAAAAACATGTAACATGAAATAAAAATGTTTGCCACTAGTTTTCGCCCTCTGAACACCATGTCGCCTTGTCTTTACACTAGGTATTCCTGCCCGTATGAAGCTGTATTGATGAAGTAAACCCTTAATAAATAAGTTTATTTTACCTGTTGTGATGTCCGTTTCTATTTCTATATACCTTTAATAATATTAAGGAATTGATGATAATTTAATCAAACAGCAAGCTTAGAAGAAAAAAGGGAGATAGCGAGGGGAGAAGATGAAATTGAGATGGGGCAAAATGTACGAAGAGGGTATCAAGGTGTGAAGAGGGCAACTAAAATGGAGGGGGAATAAAAAAATGTGACGAATAAATGTTAAAACAAAGCAGGAGCGGAAAAGGATGAAATGATGACATCCATAGATAAAAAAAAGTTCGACAGTTTAAGGTTAAGAATTTTTTCTCACCATATAAAAGGTTATAACTTTATTTCAAAGATATGTATAAGAATTAAAAGATAACTTGTGTATAGAGCATCATTGAATAATGGTTTCAACATACTGAAATAAATGCTTATTATTGGGTTACAATATTTTGTATTTTATATGTATAGATAACAAAGACATGACAGATTTTTGACTGTCAAACTTTTTGGAACTACGGATGTCATCTTTTCTTCCTTTGCCCGCTGCTGCTTTCCCTGCGCCTGAACATG
Source organism: Temnopleurus reevesii (assembly GCA_036244855.1). Classification (NCBI taxonomy): domain Eukaryota; kingdom Metazoa; phylum Echinodermata; class Echinoidea; order Temnopleuroida; family Temnopleuridae; genus Temnopleurus; species Temnopleurus reevesii. The sequence goes on from BQKZ01004348.1 coordinate 20,754, forward strand.
ATCATTCCATTTATATGAAATATTGTCGACATATCTTGTATCACTATTGTGATATAAACGCAATTGTGAACACTATTTCATTTGAGTATGTATACGTTATATATAAACTCTACCGTACTACATCCCAAGTATAAAATACAATATGCTCATGAATTATTACCGCTACAGTAATCTAGCTGCGTATTTTATGAATGTAACAATGTGACAATGATCGTTACATCTTGTGCTCCATGCTAGAAATGCGAAATATTATAACGCAATCTAACATACTATAACCAGATCACCTATAAAGATAAGTGTCAGTGGGAGCGGTCAAGAAACGAGCGTCACTTGCCGGGGTGGAGACGGGGAGATGCCCCATTGAACAGCGGTCGTTTTGAATAGAACAACGTGCTATCGATATTTCGGTGTTTTTGGCGCATCCGAGAAGACCAAAATCTCACCTTTCCTCTGCAAATACTTGCGTGTCTGATATCCCACAAACCCGAAATTTAGAGCATCGGTTAATCATGTATTGTAATATTTACCGCGACATATCTCAAAATAAATTTTGAGAAATGAATAACTGTGTAAGTAAGATCAATGGCTAGTTGAAGAAAAAAGCATATTCCTGGGATAAAAATTCATTGTTCTGGATTATTATATCAATATATTTTAGTCTCATATTCAGGATAATTTAATGCCGAGAATTTGGTACCATTTTTGTGGGATAATAATGTATTTTTGATTTGTAAATAGTGTTCAACAAATGGCGGCCATTTTGAAAATTCCCAGTAGTTGCTTTAATCGGATGTTGTGTAAATGCCAACATAAGTTACTAACTTCGTCTTTACCTACATATTTCGAGAATATATTGTTTTAAAACTCTCCATAACAGTTTTACTCGAGGAAAAACTGTGACTATCATAATTATATGCATTTATTGCGATACATAAGACAAACATACATTCGATGTTACTCTTATAACTGATTCGAATTTAAGTTTTCTTGTTTGCTAGCTCAAACATGATGGATATTGAGAACTTATTGGGCTGTCATACGAGAAAAGTTTAGTCGACATATTCCAAGGATTTTTTTTGGAATAGGAGTCAACCCAACAATCCACAAAAAAACGACTTGCAAATATCAAAGTGCGCATGCTCATTCGAGGCTGCTCCTCGTTCACTCGTGGCATGGATGATATTTTAGGAATATATATATATATATATATATATATATATGCAAAAAATTGAACCGCACGTATCTTTTTTAAAATTTTTTTAAATTATTGTTTATCGTTATATTTTGGACGTGTCTCATTTCGTTTCGCTCATCTTAAGAAAAAAAAATGATTCGGATGTTGATTTTCTTTGATTACTTGAGTGGTTTGAAGTTTTTGGCCGTAATTGTTCGTTTAAAGTCCTCAGCTTGACCGAATTCGCACATGCCTACATTATGCCTCAATCGAAAACTAAGTTGACAGAGAATACAGGTACAGATGATTGAAAATTAGATTCCACTTCGCTATTGCACAAATTTATGTTAAAAATTGTTGTCCACCCCCTCCCAAGCACGGCCGATATCAATATATTTGCGGGGGGGGGGGAACTTGATGACGACATGCTGTGTGCCGCTGTCTTGATTCACTTCAGTGATTTACACAGTTTACTTATGTATATGACGAAAATATTCCCTACATTGATACACAAAATCGCCAAGAACACACAAATTAAAGCTCGTATGTGTCTGAACATTGAACAAGGATGAGCTCAGATAGTTAATACTCCGTCAAATAAAATTCCTTAAAACGTGATTTGAATTGTAAATTTGATTTTCACTCTTGAAACGAGCCGTCGTAATTTATTCAGGGCAGAAATGACAGAGCAAGATAATCTGTCAAGAATGTAAAGTAAATAATGAAGCGATCGTGATGAATAGAGCGTACAAGCATGACAAGCGGGGATGAATAGAAATTCCTAGGAGGCGCAGATTCAATGAACAATGGAAGTGCTGATTGGTTAATAAATTAGCGATACCGGCAAATTCTGTTGAAAAGTGATCGCACTATTAGGTGTTTTCGGCCCGATTTATGCAATATGATTGATAAGATGTGCATAAAACTATTCCCAGGTCTATCTTTCATTAGTTATCTAAGCACATCATAGATAATTTCTAACTGTATACATGTTCTTGATAACTTATAGGCGATTTTATGCATCGATGTAAGATCTATTTTTGTTAGGTACATAAGTAAACTGTGTAAATCAATGAAGTGAAACGAGGCAACGCACACAGCATGTCGTCATCACCATTATGATCACATTTCCACCCCCTGCATTGGGAGGGGGCGGACAAATAATGTTTAGTGCTTTTTATTATGGTAACGAGAGAGAATTTGACATTCAGTTATCTGTATTTATGCTACATGTATATCAAGCCCTCGATTGAAGCCTGGTTGATTTTCCTCAAGCTCTGGTCTTTAATTGATTAATTAATACATCAGGTGAATGAAAGTTTGATTAATAGCTTGTATAAAGGTATCCGTAAAGACATTTATTTTCATTAGGGGGAACCACAGTGAGAGGTTGTGTGCTCTAGCAGACTACCTCTACAGTTCCTTTTTAAGTCCTATTACACTGGATAGAGGAGTATGCATTCCATTTTATTTGTTTACTATCTGGACAATCAAACTAAAATACAGAAAAAAAGCCATGTTCACATGTCCAGCTGGATTGCAATCGTTCACCAAACCATTATGTTAAAGACAGTTTGTTACATTGACCGATGAATGTTACCCAGTCACATGAATGGAATTGGATATTAAGATTGGGCCAACAAGACAGGTGGTGGTATTTGATTCTGAATTAGATGCTGAAACCCTGAGATTTGGAATTAACTGTGAGAATGAGTTAGAAATTTGGAGATCCTTTTCAAGTTACAGCCATGAATAGTTGATGACAGCGGACAATGAAAAAATCTCTATGGAGACAGGTGGGGGTACATTGAAAATGTTGTGTACTGAATTAATTACTTAGGTGAATAGAATTTAGAACCCCCTATCAAATGTAATATGAGTAAAAAGTCAGAAAAGGTTAGCAGATCTGTTATGGAAAATGATAATTTAATATTGCAATAAGAAATGCTAACGAAATTTCTTACATAGCTATTTAAAGGTACATTCTAGAATTTGAATGAATCATTTTTTAAAATTGATGAATAAAACTGTCAATTAAGTGCCATGAACATATGAATATATAATAAGCTTAATCTGAAAGATGAAAATTATTAAATTGATGAAGAACATATAATATAATTAATTAATTTACCAAAAAGAAAATCACTCAAATCTATTGTAAGGGATTAAAGACTATGCAAATATTAAGAGGATTTTAATGATTACTTTTTGCTTTAGGACTATTCCAATGAATATTCTACATATTCATTTATATGCTAATTAGGCGGGCCATGTGTCAACTTATTTATATAAAACTATAATTTTTTTCTATTTATAAATAGAAAACAAAATCTAATTGAAATAAAGATGCAACACAACAAAAGACTAGAGCTTTCAATATTCACTTATAATACTTGGGTCCCCCCTTAATCCCAAATACGATTTGTTACATTACTGACCAATAGTATATATCATAAATTTGCTTGGCGTTTTTATATGTCACATTTTCTGCGATATGATAAAATATTCCTCAAATCAAAAGCGATAAATTTACATCTGGTCAACATGACTCGGTCTCCTATGATGCTTATTTTGTCATGTGTAGAGTAGAACTAATTAATCACTTTGCTTATCAGGCGTGTTCGAATTATTAGAAGATAATCTTATATTGATGTAAACTTATTCACGTGGCTCTGCCAGCCTGCTACACCGCATGTGAGGTAGGTAGAATAACTAATTAATCAACATGATTGTTTCCATCATTCTGCCAGGAGTGTCGGTAGATCATCAAGTAATGAGACGCACACTGTTGGTCATAACGGTTGCATATCATATTCAGTTGGGCCTCTCTCAAATAAATCATTGTCATTCTAACTTTTCTATAGCTTGTTTTGCTGAAGATTGTTCTAAAAGTAAAAGGTGCAGAAGGCTTCATGCTTCATTAGGGCACCGATTAGATGTACTAATAAATCAGGGCCCTATTGCATAAAAAGTTGAGTTTAAACCCAAGTGAGAACATTAAAGTTCTAGATACGCGCTCCTGATTGGTTGAAAATGCATGAGTTGCGTTAAATTTTCTGACCTGCGTTTAAACACAACTTTTTATGCAATAGGGCCCAGAACAACCATGGCCAAAATGCAATTTTCCCCTACACTGTGAAAGTGCATGAAATTCATTATGGAAAGTGAAAGCATTTCTTGATCTATTCCTCCAAAACATCAATAAAATAATATCTGATATACTGCCATGTTTCATTGAACACAGTACAAGGATATATATGATGTGGGGCACTATAACAAAAATTCCATCTTGTGTTTTCTTTGTGCACAGTCATGGATGGTCGTCAATTAAATCGTCACGCATGACTGGACACAAAGTAGAATCTAATTCATAAACTTTATATTTCCGACATTTTTCCAAATGCGCAGTATGTCACGAGATCAAGTTTTGCGCAATTACATTCTTGTGTGTACTTTAAAATTGCATTATCCTTCGAAATTGTCAAAGATCCAGGTTACTTATTCTTGAAAAAAGGGTAAAGTTGAAAGAAATGTTCAAGCTTTATGATCAACAATGTAGTGAGCAAATTACCGCATTTAATTTGGCCTTCTTTGTTTCCAAGAAAAAATACACAATGTCAAATATGTCAAATATCAATTTTCATATTGGTTTTAAATTCACCACTTAAGGGGGGACCCCCAGTATTATAAGTGAATATCAAAACCTGTATTTCTCTGTTGTGTTACATCTTTATTTCAATTAGATTTTGTTGTCTATTTATAAATAGAAGAAATTATAGTTTTATATAAATAATTTGACACATGGCCCGCCTAATTAGCATATAAATGAATATGTAGGATATTCATTGGGGTAGTCCTCAAGCAAAAAGTAATCATTCAAATCCTCTTGAAATTTGCATGCATAGTCTTTAACCCCTTACAATAAACTCGAGTGAATTTTTTGTAAATTAATTAATTTATATTATCTGTTCTTAATCAAATTAATAATTTTCAGCTATGGGATTAAGCTGATTATAGATTCATGGCATTTAATTGATAATTGTATTCATTAATTTTTAAAAATAATCCTTTCAATTTTTAGAATGCATATCTAGATACCTGTGTAAGAAACTTGGTTAGCATTTTTAATTGCAATATGAAATTATCAATACACATATAACCCCAATATTTTCCATAGCAGATTTTCTAACCTTTTCTGACTTTTTACTCATATTACATTTGATAAGGGGTTCCAAATTATATTCACCTAAGTAATTAATTCAGTACGCAACAATATCAATGTACCCCCACCTGTCTCCATAGAGACCTTTTCATTGTCCACTGCTATCAAATATTCATTATTGTCACTCACAAAGGATCTCACAATTAATTCCGAATCTCAAAGTTTAAGCATCTAATTCAGAATGTAATACCACTACCTGCAATTGTTGGATCAATCGTATTATCCACTTCCATTCATGTGACTGGGTAACATCAAAGAGCGTAGCGAAGAGGGCTCTCTCACCGAATAATACGCGCAAAAAGCTGTCGTACGCACAGACAAAGATATTTTAATACCAAGATGGATTACTTAGCTGGCCCCAGGGGGGTAAGCTCCGTCTGAGCGAATCGACGGACGGAAAAATAGTGTCTTTTCTATTATCAATGCACCCAATATTCCTTAACCCATCCACACTGTCTGTCCATCCCTGTACACATTATCTCTTTTACAACTACCAGATAAACGACAATACACATTATCGTATAATGGGGGATATAGACTTGCGCCACGGCTAGNATCAAGTTTTGCGCAATTACATTCTTGTGTGTACTTTAAAATTGCATTATCCTTCGAAATTGTCAAAGATCCAGGTTACTTATTCTTGAAAAAAGGGTAAAGTTGAAAGAAATGTTCAAGCTTTATGATCAACAATGTAGTGAGCAAATTACCGCATTTAATTTGGCCTTCTTTGTTGCCAAGAAAAAATACACAATGTCAAATATGTCAAATATCAATTTTCATATTGGTATTAAATTCACCACTTAAGGGGGGACCCCCTAGTAATATAAGTGAATACTAAAACCTCTATTTCTCTGTTGTGTTACATCTTTATTTCAATTAGATTTTTTTTCCTATTTATAAATAGAAGAAATTATAGTTTTATATAAATAATTTGACACATGGCCCGCCTAATTAGCAAATAAATGAATATGTAGGATATTCATTGGGGTAGTCCTCAAGCAAAAAGTAATCATTTAAATCCTCTTGAAATTTGCATGCATAGTCTTTAACCCCTTACAATAAACTCGAGTGAATGTTTTGTAAATTCATTAATTATATTATCTGTTCTTAATCAAATTAATGACTTTCAGCTATGGGATTAAGCTAATTATAGATTCATGGCATTTAATTGACAATTGTATTCAGTAATTTTAAAAAATAATCCATTCAATTTTTAGAATGCATCTCTAGATACCTGTGTAAGAAACTTGGTTAGCATTTTTAATTGCAATATGAAATTATCAATACACATATAACCCCAATATTTTCCATAACATATTTGCTAACCTTTTCTGACTTTTTACTCATATTACATTTGATAAGGGGTTCCAAATTCTATTCACCTAAGTAATTAATTCAGTACGCAACAATATCACTGTACCCCCACCTGTCTCCATAGAGAAAATTTAATTGTCCACTGCTATCAAATATTCATTATTGTTACTCACAAAGGATCTCCAAATATAGTTAAGTCACTCTCACAATTAATTCCGAATCTCAAATATTGAGCATCTAATTCAGAATATAATACCACTACCTGCAATTGTTGGATCAATCTTATTATCCACTTCCATTCATGTGACTGGGTAACATCAAAGAGCGTAGCGAAGAGGGCTCTCTCACCGAATAATACACGCAAAAAGCTGTCGTACGACTCTCATTTCGAGGAATACACATGAGGTCTAATACTTGTAAGAAAAGTGTGCTGACCCCTAAAATAAAGATCGCCTGGTCAGAATCGATTGACTATATTATTCATTGTACGATTCGGATACTAATTACGTTCTTTTTTTTCAACCAGGAGTTTAGGACTCTGTGTGTGTGTGTATATGTGTGTGTATGTTTGGGGGGAGGGGGAGGGGGATTAGCCACCCCCCCCCCCCCCC
>BQKZ01004349.1:10938-22380 GCA_036244855.1 Temnopleurus reevesii
TGATAATAACAATATCTCTTATTTACCCAGGGTAGCCACTTTCAGCTGTAATCTGTTCTTCCAGCTGGCCCTGGATAACATAAAGTTATTATTACCCTTCTCCATTCTTAAATGCCGAGCGCCTGGCAAGAAGGCAGATGGGTCTTTGGTATGACTCGGCCGGGGATCGAACCCGTGACCTTCCGTTCAAAGGGCAGACGCTTTACTTCCAAGTCACTCATGAATGTTTGAATAAAGTTGTTTACTTTGTTTGTCCATTTTGCTCATAGTGCCTATCAGCCTGCAATCCCGCATAATATGTCATGAGCAGAAGGGACAAAGGATTTGGACAAGGTAGACTATTTTCATTCTAGCATTCAAAATAGCGAGATGCACACAACAGAAACTTCCTTCCCTCTTCTTCTGCGAAAAAAATGTCAAACAGGTTTCAAGAATGCTACATTTTTGTGCTCATGCATTAGCTTTGACGGCTTGAATGAAGTTGTTCAGTTTGTCTCGTTCCATTGTACCTTCTACTCATAGTGACGAACTTTCGGCAAAAAAAAAATTGTTTGGTTGCCCAATAATGACAGTGTTTTTATTAATCACCTTTTTATATTTAGAACACATTTCATGGAGAAAATAACAGACACTCTGAAAAGAGTGAAAAGTCAATGTATTACCTATGATTTTTTTTAATTAATTTTTTTTTTAAAGTTCGGGCCTTGAACTTAAAGGGTGGGTATCTCAAGAATGTTTCCCCGACTTAAAGCTCAGGTATATATAGTTTTGGTAAAGATGAAGAAATCTGAATTTCGGGATGTTTATCATGCATGACATATAATTCCTATACACTTTTTGAGACCATATCATATTTTTTAAAGAGCTGATTCTTTTGAAAATTTGAATTTGACCGTTAAATCATATTCTCTCCTAATTATAACAATCTTTTGCTTATAGGGCATAACAAATTATACAAAGTTATCTCCGAGATTTGACAAAAGCATGATAAAAAGGAATATACACAAAGATTAAATTTTGAAATTTTCATCCTATTTTGTGCATGAGAAGTTGTCCTCTACCAAGAAAGAAAATATTGAATAAGTGTCGGGGGACACGACACTGAAATATTTTGCAGACTTTTAGGTCACAGCTTTTTCAAAACTTTTTCATTTTTCGGACAATCTTTTGTGCAACGTGTTTATGATATTGGAATTTGGAATTTATTCATTTGAACGTCATTGACATGTACAGCCAATATTTTGTTCTGATAACATTGTATATTTCATAAGTGTGTGTGTGTGTGGNGTCACTCCGTGGAATCATGCTGTGACCAAAACAAATCGTTTAAATGACCTCGTACAAAATAATGAAAACCGCAGATAGGCCAGTTTACACGCATGAAACTTATCGGAGGTCGAGTTCGCCGACTGCTGACAAGCGGCTCACATGCCCCCTTTCAGACTGTCACTTGTGAGTTGTGAAACTAATTAAATTTACCATTGAATACTGAATATTTACGCCTTAATCATAGATGACATTATACGAGCCGTAACTGTAAGCAAAAGGGACAAAGGCCTGTAGAAGAAAGTTGAACAACAGTTAATATCAATAATATACTATAATCATAAACGCGCATATCAAACGATTGTCTCTATCCGCTGATTTAGAGAGATGAAAAGAGAAACAATAGTATTGACTAAGTGCACCTTGGACTTTATTTTGTGATAATAATGATGATAATAACAATATCTCTTATTTACCCAGGGTAGCCACTTTCAGCTGTAATCTGTTCTTCCAGCTGGCCCTGGATAACATAAAGTTATTATTACCCTTCTCCATTCTTAAATGCCGAGCGCCTGGCAAGAAGGCAGATGGGTCTTTTGTATGGCTCGGCCGGGGATCGAACCAGCAACCTGCCGGTCAAGGGGCAGACGCTCTACCACTGAGCCACACATGAAGCTGCTGTTAACGTTTGAATGATGTTGTTTTCTTTGTCCCATTCCTTAAGTTTGTCCCTTTTGCTCATAGTGCCTATCAGCCTGCAGCTTTCTAGTCCCACACAATGTGTCATAAACAGAAGGGATAAAGGATTTGGACAATTCAATAAACAATATTCATTCTAGCATTCAAAATAGCGAGATTCACACAACAGAAACTTCCTTCTCTCTTATTCTGCGAAGAAATGTCGAACAGGAAGCCTACTCCTTGTGCTCATCATGCATTAACCTTGACGGCTTGAATGAAATTGTTTTTTGTCCCATTGCTTTGTCTCTTCTGCTCATAGTGAGGGACTTTCGACGAGAAAAGGACAATCGTTTGGTTACCGTAGAAGGACTTTTTTTTTAAACCGTCGCGACGGTCAGTCAGATTTTAAGAATAGTTTTTTTTTCCGGACAAAATTTTATGGATATTTCCTTAAGAAAATAAACACCTGTAAATACTGAATTTCATTTCATTCTTCCACAGATAATTTCAACAAAGTGCCTACCAAAAGCCGAATCTAACGTATTTCTGCAACTTAAAGGGTGGGCATCTCAGAGAATATTTCACCGGGACTCAGAAAATCTGAAAGCATATGTTTTTGGTTGACTGTAAACTTGTGTGTGTTTGGGGGCTGTGAACAACCGGTGAAATCTTATCAGAATGACAGACTTTGCACGGGTGGTTCACATGCTTTTCACCTGGGGCCCGTTGCACGAAATGGTCCGAACTATATCCCTAACTTATTCACCCTCATTACAAAGAAGTATCAACGTTTTTGTCTATGTTAAGAGGATGGAGCAAGAATTTAAGACGTCTGAACAACGAGATGATAGCTAAGACCTTTCTGTGCAATTGGCCTCTGATGTGAATGGGGGTATTTAATAATCTCACCTCTTTTGTTTAAACTATAACTAAGTCGACTATCGTGTGATTTTTGTGTCTATGTTAAGAGGATGGCACAATAATTCAAGACGTCTGAACAAGAAGAGGATAGCTAAGACCATACCGTGCAATTGGCCTCTGATGTGAATGGGGTGTTCAATAATCTCACCCTTTTTGTATAAACTATTAAGTCAACAATCGTGTGATTTGGTCAACGCGTTCTGATCATGCTGATGAGTGCCCTGGTGCAGTGGTTCGAGACGGCAAATATCCAGGCAGACAACCATTCCGTCCACACGTGATTTTACAGAGCTCATTGTATCGAAGGGCTAGCGGCTTTCGCGTGGAAGACTTTTCTCATATCGTGGTAAGTTCCAAGCAACTCATATTCCTTGTTATTTTATTTTGACTCAAGTGAATTTATTCATCTTTATCCACAAATGATATTGGCAAGTCAAAATTCTTTGCTTATTTGTTATAACTGGACCATATCTATGTTGAAGTCTGCATTGTTGTTGAATATACCAATGATATCAGGTAACTAGATGTTCTGACCAGTGAAATGTTCCGATCTGTACTGTGTGTCCACTGCAAAACAAGGTATTAATTTTTAACACAATCTCGATGTCCAAATTGTGTAGCAACAGAAATTAGCACTAGTGTAACTATTCTATATGTTTCGGTGTCAAAACAACAATATAGGCCTACATTATATTTAATTTTTTGGTGTTTGATCACAATCTATATTTTTGGCGTTGCACAAAAACCACCGTCGGTGATCAATGTGCTTTTGTTGATATACAAACCCTTGGAAATTGTTTCTACCCTCGCTTTTATACTTATGGCCATATTTATACTTTCATGAAATAAGAATACTTTTTTTATGCAATATAATCTATTCCTTGTTATTCCTTGGCGTAAGTGTTCAGAATAGAATGAGAAACGCCTTTAATTCTAAATTCATCATCATCAAAATCTGGAGGAGTATTGGAGACTTGATGTGATAAATTTACATTTTAAACGTGATACATGTATATAATATACATCTAGATCAACCGAATCTCTTGTGAACTTACACCAGGGATTTTGTAGATTATAACAAGGTTGCACAAAGTAATCTTATTTGCGGATGAGGACCTACCTGGTTGAATTGATATGCATTGCTATCCATGGGTAATCTCTTGTCAAGGTGTATTACAGCTATAGGAAAAGAAAAGAAATGTATGACAATGAAAGGTCGCCTGTTTTTAACAAGTTTGACGGTCAAGATAATGGTTCACAAAGCAATTGTGCCACCAATTTGTTACATGGGGTATTGATGTCATATGTTTCATTCGTGGGTTTCAATCCGTTTGAGAACTACATGTACTTCTTTGTGAATATTATGAATTGAAAACTAAAATCATGATCGCTTTTACTGAGGAGCTAGATGTCATGTTCACAAGAAGTTCTGAGTCTGACCCTGTTAGAGCCAGTATAAATCTGGTAAACTGGATATTGAAGCATTCAAAATTGGATTGGACCAATGCGAAATCTATCTTTACTTCTTATATGTTTGCTATTGTATTGCATATTGCTCATCTTTTTTTTGGTACACGAGTATATGTTTCTTTTTCGTGAGAGTGTGTGTCTGTACTTGTATTTGTGTGATTCTTGGAATGGCAATCCCAACCTGTTTGGGTATTCGATGTATGTTTCTCAAACTGATACAGTATTCTACAATTCAAAATAGGCTGCTGCTGAAATCTTATCTAGTATGGTTGTGTTTTCATCATGGATGAGTATACCGAAAACACGTTAAAGTTCAAGTTCATTTATTCTGAACCATCAATATTATGATATGATTTTGACATACAATGATAAAGAAAGTCAAAAGAAACACAGCAATAATTACAATTATATCAAACAATGAGTGGTTTTAGGACCCAGATAGAAGCAGAGCTTGTGAGGAGGGCCCCTTCGACCAACGAGTTAAATTTAACAATAACACCATGCTGTGATTGTAGAAAATAAGTGTAATTATATCGATTGTCGTGTTTTCTTTGTATACATGATCGCAAAATATAGTAAGATTCACATCGAGAGCTGAATCATTATGGTTTCTGAAGCTACGACAGAAATACAGAAGCTTACATGCAGCGCGAAGTCGAGTCAAAGTCGCCTTCTCTTCTTAAACAAGGCGCCAAGGCGGGTTTGTACAAGTCGCCTCATCGCCTTTTCTATACCAACATAATGTGCCGTGGCGAGTTGAATAACTCGCCATCGCACTGAACGTTTAAGTTTATTTATCTGTTTATAGGACTGCCGTAGTTTCTGCTCCAAACCTACTAATCTCTTCTTTAAGAAAATTCCCGAAGCCTGTTCAAAGCTTTGAAGAGCTTGCCACCTTTTTAGCCACTGCAAAGCATAAATTATCTGTGATTGAAATTTCAGAGACCTGGGGCCAATTGCACGAAATGGTTTTAGCTACCCACTTCTTGCTATGGCGTCTAAACTTCTTGTGCCAACCTCTTAACATAGACGTGTTAGCATATATAAGTGTATACGAGGATGGTACAAAAAGTTAAGACGTCTTAGCAAGGATAGGATGACTAAGGCCAGCTCCAGCAATTGGCACATGTTTCAACCTTTCTACAGATAAAGCCCTATTTCATATCGATGGATATTTTCTTCTTCAAGTTTGTTGCAAAACCAAAAGAAGGGGGTGGCGTTGCCCTATGTAATTATTAGAGATGGTCTTGAATATAACGTATGGAAGGAGAGTTAAAAAAGAAGCCTGCGGCTATAAATTTATATAATATACAACAAAAGAATAATTCATTTTCAATAATGTCAAGAATGTCGTTCGTTTTTTTTATTGAGCACCAGGCAATAATTATGAGGACAGTGGACTTTGAACAGAAATGTGATGGAAATAATATTTATATAATGGATTATTTAAAAATGATTTATTTATTTATTTATTTTGTTTATTCAAAGATATTTATACAGTATGACAAAACCAGTTCAAAGCTGTTTTTCATCATGGTTCTAAAGTTAAAAACATGCATATTGAAAAGCAAAAATAATGCATGTATACTTGGTAAAAAAAAATACATCAATATATTGTTAAAAACTTTTCATAATGAGCTAAAACGATGATAAAACTGAATTAAGAACATTGTTGTAAGATAAGATAAAGTTACATGAATTCTAATATATCAATATCATCAAAATCAAATAAACAAGTGTAAAATAAAAATTACATGAACATTAGAATATAGGCTTATAAAAGCTAATGAATATACATGTACCTCATTACAAGTGTATCAAATATCAAATTGTTGAATTATGACCTCGACGACCGAGTAAAAAATGTGTTTAAGTCGAATGACAAAACTCATGCGTTCTTCCTCTTCATCACTCGTAGATAACATATTCACGAAGAAAGTGTTCTCAAGTGTTCAAAAGAGGCAAGGCAAGAAGTAGAAAAATACCTGCATGTACTCGATAAGTTAAAGTCTAGTTAAATAATAAAAATGATATACTGTACTTTAAAAAGCACATATCACACTATTGTCCCTATATGCACTGATTAAGAGAGATGAAAAGAGAAACAATAGTCATTGAACTCAACATTGAAAGGCTTTTTAAGTATGTGTGTGTGTGTGTGTGTTTGTGTGTGTGTGTGTGTGTGTATTTACGCACACATGTCTATTGCTTTTGTGTGCTCCTTATGCAAATACATTCTAAATATCATATAGTTGATCAATCCATGATTGTTCCATATTCTATTGTAAAAATATTACGTGAGTATAGCAGGGCCCCTGAGTATAATACGCTTCTTTGGGATCCTAAACTCATAATTGTCAGGTATTTATTATGTGACCTGCTTTTACTCTTAATTCTTGTTCTGACTGGTTTGAATAAATTCAATCTCAATCTCAATAGCTTTTTGATATGAGCCATCCATGTGCACTACGCTCCGTTACACATAAATCAACCGTATTGAACCAAAACCGTTTTTTTTTTAAAACTAAACGATATATTGTGGGGGTGGAGGAGGGGAGCGAGCATTTGCTCACTCAGGACCAGGAATGCCCTTCCACAGACTCTGAAAACTTAAACATCATTGTCTTCCTTCAAGGGCAACCTTAAGACTTATTAATTTAAGGATGCATTTTGACTTTTAACTTCCATTACCTTGCTTTGAGCTCCTTGAGAATTTAATTATGATGGAAAGTGCGCTATATAAGACCCATGTATTATTTTTTAATAATATTCATTATTATTATCATATTCACAATGGGATAAATGAACCAAAAGGCTGATTCAAATTAAGAGATTCAGTATAATTACGTCTTTACCCTTAAATTATATTACTTGTTGCTATGTCGAACAAGCCTCGAGCAAGCTTTCAGCTCGTCAAGAGCAACCTTTGAAGATAAACCTATTAGTAAACTCGCCTATTCAATTGGTAAGAAAAGTTAATGTAAAATGGCCATCTATATAGGATCCCGTAGTCAACAACTCCTGGCAAAACCGCTTATACTTGTATCATAAGTCCAGATCATTTCCCCAAGACATGGAATTCCCGCTTGTTTATTTCAGTTTCTGTTGTAAGATATTTATTTGTTTCCTCTCCCATCATGAAAGTTGATGTATGCTATTATTACTAGATTCTTTTTCAGTTTCATCAACTTATGTGTTATAAGTGGCCCGAGGGCTGTGGAAAAAGAAAAAAATCACAGCGCCCGTAAGGGACTCGAACCCGCGACCTACGAGTTACAAGACCACGGTCATGATCACCAAACCACTATGAGTGATCGAGGGGTATTGCTCCTGGGTACTATGATTTTTCTTTTCACAGCTCCTGGCCTGGGAAATTTGATGAAAGCAAATGTCTTGGTTTAATGTATTATTACACCCCTCTAATGAACGACTTCTATCTTGTCTATAAAAGTTACAACTCGATCATTCCGTTAGTCTAGTAACCCGTAAATCGGGGGTTCAAGTCCCGCCCGATCGCTGTGATTTGTTTCCACAGCTCCTGAGCTGTTTAAAATACACAACTTTGTGTTTACAAGATTATATCTATTTCATATGATTAAAAAATCCACTTAATGAACATTTCCTATTTTCGATTGTGTTCGTTTGAAAATAAGAAAGATTTAAACAAGAAGAAAAATCTAACGTCGAAAAGGAAAGTTTATCTTAGTCCGATTTATTTCCTCGTTTTCAAAACTTGCTGCTCGCTCCGACCAACATCCTGCTTCATATCATTGGGCTCTTTATCTCTCTTACCTACGTCCCCTATTAAGCCATTGACTGCTGAATTCTGTAATTCCCATAAACTTTGCGCATGCAGTGACCATCCGGTTCCAATTGTCAGTGGGTTAATCAGCATTCATTCAGGGACGAGGAAATATTCGGAGCAATTCCAGGAACATCGATGTCTACATTAACAGAAGGTCCTAATATACAGTGAAATCAGAATACCGCCACATGCATTTGGAGCTCATTATGATATATTATATGATATATTTTGAGGTGTATACACAATGGCTTATCACTTTGGAATTATTTTAGTTAAAAGAAGAGTCTACCCAAAGATAATTATACACATTTGTCTAATTATCTAAATATTCATAACTTTCTTATTAGATGTCCGATTTTCTCATTTTTTACCATTTGTCTGATTTTTATGCTTCTGTTGAACAAATATTATTTTGGGGTAGACTCTTCTTTGAATCTTGTTGTTGGAAACAATCTCCAAATATAAATTCATCCATCGTTATGCATACTTTCCTGAAGTTTAAAAGAAGTGTGTTTGATTCCACTTTGGATTATGCCGTCAATGGGCAGCACAACAATTCAAATTCAATGTGAAATAAAGTGTTAAAAGATCATTAACAATGTGATAATCATCTTTACGACATCAAAAGTATGTTCTTATTTTTAGCACTATTTGTCTTCATAATCACTTCTAGAGAGGTTTATAAATAACAGTTCCCGGACCCTTCTGAAATACTCAAGGATAATTTTGAATGCTTTATAAAAAAAAAAAAACTTTGCCATGCATGCTTAGTCATGATGATGTTTTGAAGTGCTCAAGATTACACATTAATCATGTAGGATAAATGCGTTTGTTTGTGTCAAAAACTAAAAATGTATGAATTATGAACAGTTTGCTTCAGATCGCCCGCTAAAACATACAATCAAAATTAAATTAAGTTGTCTCTATAATATGCAACACCCGTTTCTTGCCAACGAACGTAATTGCGTGATGTTCCGTAAGAAATATATTCAAAGACCATACTTGGGATCCAGTTTGCATACACAACCTATTGCTAGGTAGGGCAAGCATCGGTAAGTTTTTTAGTTGTCTAGAACAACCTTTGAGTGTTAGCTTTGTATCTGTATGTGAACCTTCTTATTTTAGAACAAACCCAGGAATGTATTCAAATTTATTCTCGTTTTCCCTAAGACAAATAATTTTGTATTCAGCTGTCAAAAATAAAGACAGCACAATTATTAATGCTGCTTTCATACATTAGGGTTGCTATATAGGTTAGAATGGCATTTTATAGCATGACAGAACAATCTTACAACAACCACTGGATGGTATTCATATTTCCTCTATTTCAATACGATTAGGTGAGCAAATAGTTTGTCAATGTTCGTGCGTAAAATTTGAATACATTGCGAAAGTGGTATATTGAGCACATAAGTGGAGTAAATTTCTGCACTTTTTTCAGCAGGATGGTGGCGGCAGAGACCGTTCGCTCCACCAGAGGCCGATTGCTCGAAATGGTCTCAGCTATCCTATTCTTGCTATGACGTCTTGACTTCTTGTGCCACCCTCGTAACATAGACATTCGCGTTGATACGACTTTGTTAAGAGGGTGGCACAAGAACTTAAGACGACTTAGCATTAGGAGGATAGCTCAGACTATTTCGTGCAATTGGCTCCTGGATCCATGCCTGAGCCTTGTATCAGTAGATTGAGCATTGTGAGATGAAACAGAATTTACACCAGAAACCATATTAATCAGACCCTACCATCAGTCATCGAATTTTATCGTGAAAGAAGATATGAAAAAATGAAGATACCATAGCCGTTTAATTTTATTAATACGATGTACCAAACCCCAGTTTGTATTTCAACTGTAACAGTTCAATCATTCAGTCAAAGCGTGTTTGTAGCGTAGGTATGAAATCAGTTAGAGGAATATTATAGCTCTCGTTAAAATGTTTGCATAAAATAATTGCTAAATAAAATGTATGACGGGCTACTCGCTTCATTGGACAATATTAAAATACCATGAGGAGTCGTGAAATATATTTTTATGTGTATACTTTACATCAAAGGATTTGGGTCGAATGTCCAGACAAGTCGGCAAACAAAAAGATATATCGGTTTATCGCTAGAAATTAGCTGCATCGGCAAATGTTAATCATGCAATACAAACAATTAATCTAATATAAACAATGTTAAGGATGGGACTCCGTTAATAAAATCCAAAAGGTGACAAACACTTCAGGGCCTGAAAGGGTTAGAGTAAGAATTTCTGTGAGAAATTATTTCCAAATTTTATCTCGCCTTACCGATTTTATTTATATTAGCCTGAACTTCCACTTTCATACCATTTATTTGTTTATCTACCGGTATTTGAACATAAATCTACAGGATAAAGACAAGAGCAGCAAAAAAAATCTATATAATTTACAGTATTTAATTTGGGATATATGACTCTTGTGATTATTGCAATATAACGTATTTCCCTTTAGCTGCTAGCCAACTTTCGAAAACGTTTGATTTAAATTTCTGGAAACGCGTCCTGTATAAAAATTATCAATCTAAATGGGGGCTTCATTTGTTGTTATTTCAGCAATACAAGTTCAAGTTAAAGTTCAAGTTATTTTCCACAAATCATAGTATAATAGATGTAAAGAAAAGAAACAACATAATACAATGTAAAATAAGATATAAAGCAATGCAAAGATATATATAAGCATGTATAGAAACAAAATAAAAAGGTATTCGACATCATATCTTTCCTGTTTTTAAACAAAACTGTTCATTTTATTAAATAAAAAATTAAGTGATAAGTGGAAGGAGCCTATGGAAAAGCATTTCTTGTTATTTATAGGCCCCACATAGACATTATACGAAGCTCATGGATTTGAAACTGTTGACGATGTGATGGTATGATGTATATCACGTGAGGATAAGATGGACTTGTGACAGAATATTGCATCATGCGGAAGTAAAGCAGTTTATTGGGAAAACTTATTCCTATGCACCCACCACCTGTTATCCTTGGTACGCCCAGACACAGTGCAAACACTTATATCGATAAATATACACAAACACTTGAATAGTCTTATCAAACCATTCTAAAACCACAATCAAACACATTGTATTCATATCGCTGGCAAATGTCATGATATTTTGTCAGCTAAATCATTTTCGCATCCTTAGGGGTGGGACTTTGGGGGTACGAGACCCCTATGTCAGAGTAAGGGGGTGCCAAAATTTAGGAAAGGGGCGCCAAAATAATGAGGGGCGCCACAATTTAGGAAAAGGTGCCAAAATGCTGGGGGGGGGGGGGG
>BQKZ01004351.1:4516-19359 GCA_036244855.1 Temnopleurus reevesii
GGGCTTTAACTGGCCCAGTGTATCTATGAAGCTAACAATTTACATTTAGCTCTTGCCAAGGACATGACTTTTTTATTATTATTATTGATGCTTAAATAATCTACATCATCATATAATGGTTAGGATTTGGCAATTGAGATTATTTTGTTTTAAATGAACACAATTCTACATTTTGTCTTTAAAGACATGGTATAACATCGTTTTCGTTTACATATTTTTCGGAAATACTTTATATCGTGTTGTTGGTTTTCATCAATCTGAATGTAACAACAGACCGCTTGATTTGATTTTTTTGGGGGGTTTAAATAATGTGTGACAATGTCTTTCATATTCTTATTAAGGTGATGCCTCAATCTCGACGGCGTATTCCATCGGTTTGGAGTGGATGGATGTCTATCACCAAGAAACCGAGACACCTGCATTTAAGACATTGGTTTACACCAACGCTGATCTCATCGGAGCTCTACAGCCAAACGCTAAGATAATACTCATGGTTCGAAACCCGACTAAGAGGTACGAGGCGCCACCTATACCCTCTCCTCCCCTCACGCTCACGCAGTAAACTTAAGCCCGGCTGACACTTGCACGACTTTTGGCCACCACTTTGTCGTGGTATGCCATTTTGGGGCACAACTTGGGATACTTGCGCACTGTTCACAACTAGTTTACGCACAGTCCACGACTAATTCACGACGAGAGCACGAATGCGTGTCCATCAATGTCTACATTGACACGAACTGGCACGAGAGTTTACGCGTAGTTTGCGCACTTCCCGCGTTGGCACGACGAGCTTGCGCAATACGGATGGTGTCGTGATCCTGCTGTGTCTCTGGGGTAACATCGACACTAGATGACAGGGCGGTATTTGTGACTCGCACTGCAACCCACTGCACTGGTATACGCATCCTCCCGCATCATTCCGATGAGTTCACGAACAGTTTGCGCATAGTTTACGGCCCGGTCTCGAAATATTGTCGTGGCCAAAATGTTAAACATTTCAAAATTCTCGTCCCGACATGGCATCCAGTCACAACGAGTTTACGGACACTTCATGCCAGTTTAAGACTAGTTTGCGCATTGGCACGAATCGAGTCAATGCGTGCCACAAAATCGTGCAAGTGTTAGTCTTGCATTAGGATTTTGACCCTGTTTCCGTATGTTTATCGTATACGGACCCCTACCCAGACAGCTCTCTGCCCCTACTTCAATACATGACCGTCTTGATTTCTAGAGCCTAGTTTCAACAGAGGGAGAAAGATATGGGGAATACGCAGTAAAAATAAGCGATAAATTATATTCTCGTGTTTGTTTATTTTTGTTTAATAGCCACTCTAGGACCCGTATCTGCCACAATAGGGACTTTTAGCATAGAAGACGGGAGGGCCGATCACAACGTTAGCTGTAAGGTCCGTTCCAGAAGTAGCGTTGTGTTGGTGCACCCTTCTGGAACGGACCTTACAGCTAACGTTGTGATCGGCCCTCCCGTCTTCTATGCTAAAAGTCCGTAATATCAATGTAAGGCTGCCGCCCAATTATCTGAGCCACCCGCTATTCTATTACCGTATCGCAATAAATTGGCATCGTTTGTACCTTTTCTTTCTTGCAATTTCTTAAGATATTCCATTATTATATTCTTATTAAAAATACCATGTATTATTTTAATTGCATATGGCTGAGTTTGTATTTCAAGTTTGTGTCCTACATTTAGTGTGTAAACGGAATATTGAGAAAATCATATTTACTTAGAAAATCTGAGCAATAAATACCTGACAATCTTTTATTCTTTAATTTATAATGACTGCGTGAGATGGTATCAGTTATAAGGAAATCTGATCAACAAAATAAATCATTACCCGCTTAGAAAATTGTAGAATGTTATTGTTTTTATTTTTGCAACACTAACTTGATATTTTTCTTTTTCTTACAGGGCAATTTCGTGGTGGTGGTACAGTCATAAATCGTACAATCACAAACCCAAACGACCGTATTCAGCGAAGACTTTACATGAAGAAATGGTGGGATTCGTCAAGTGTTTCAACGATTGCTTGAAAAAGTCTAAGCTTCGATACTGCGCCTATGTGTCCGGTTGTGTGAGTATTGTAGATTTAAAAAAAAATGGTTAGGAGCCCCCCCCCCCCCTCCATCTTCCAATTAATCTCATTCACGCACGGGGAGGAGGCTTTGGGACTACCCCCCCCCCCCCCCCCCCCGGTTCACTGAGCAAGGGGCTGCCAAATTTTAGGGTAAAAGGGCGCCAAAATCACCAAAAGGGACGGCAAAGGAGGTGATGACCTTGTCAGCCCTGCTCACAGCCCCCCCCCCCCCTCGTATCATAATCTTGGGTGCGCCCATGGACCTAGGGGCTCGTGCAAGCACTTCAGAATTATCAGTGTACAGGATGATTGATAAATATTCACATAGGTCTGTAAAAGATTTGTTTAAAAATGATGTGATAACGTATCCGAGTTTGGATTGAAATGTAGTGTTGATAATTTCCATCCGCTCTTTCCTCCCCGTGCCTTTATCCCAAACAAACGAACAAACACACACACACACACACACACACACACATACACTCACACACACACACACACCACTTCACACTCCAACATACAACAACAAAAAAACGCATCATTCAAACAAATCAAATCATGAAGAACATATAGCTAGCAAATTTATATCAAATTTACGAGCAGAACAATTAATATTTCTTTAATTATTGGAATCAGATTGTGAAGCAGAAAACGAAAACAAAATTGGATATTTTGTATCTAAATATAATAGTTTCAAATCTCTTTCTCTCTGCAGCCATATAATCTCATACCTGACATCCAAGCTGGTATCTACCACGTGTATCTACAGGATTGGATAAATGCATTCTCACGTGACTCGGTTCTTGTTATTCGATTGGAGGACTGGCAGACCAATCAAAATGAGATCTACACAAATTTGCTGGACTTTTTAGATTTACGTGAGTATGTTGGCAACGAAGAAAGGGAGTGTTCTAATTGGACGATCGTGTGTGCGTGTGTATGTGTTTTATGTATAAGTGTTTTATGTATCCATATTCGCGAAAAGTAACGCATTTAGGTCCGATTCTCAAAGCATAATACGTCTTATGATTGGTAACAATTACCTCATACGGAATCGTTCATTGTGGAATGGAATAATCAAAGTTATTTTATGTAAAGTATACATACCTCATTTTTTTTTATTGGGCGAAATTTCTCGATCAACTCTGCGCTCGTCTTCACAAAGTTAGTCTTTTCCTTCAGTATCTGTGCAAAATCAAACATCATATATCATCATCATCATCATAATCATCACCGTCCACATCATCATCATCATCATCGTCATCATCGTCATCACCGACATCATCACTGAGACCACCATCATTTAATTAAAACGATTGTCAATATCCATGCCGTTGAAAATACCATGTGTATAATCATCATGATCATAATCATCATCATCATCATCATCATCATCATCATCTTCATTATTATCATCATCATTGCCACCCCCACCACCAACGCCACCACCACCACCACCATTACCATCACACACCAGCAACATCAAAGATTACCACTATCAATGCAGAGACTCCAACCTCAACCATTTCCTAAACTGGAAATTCTCTAGATTGGATCTCCTATTACACTGGAGACACTATTTTTGCGTGCACTGTACGTTATGTGCCCGTAGCGCATATAACGGCGGGAGAACGGGAGGTTTTCTGAAATTGGCCTGAAACGGGAGATCTCCCGCCGAAAACGGAAGAGTTGGAGTATCTGTCAAGGCAGTCATTTTCATATTCAAAATCATCCTCGCTGATAGTTAATTTTGTTTCCTTTGTTTCCTACAGCGCAACTCACGTCTAAGCAGCTAGATGAAATTTTGAACCGCGGCGTTAAGAACGTCAATCACAAAGAACACGAGGATGTCTGGCCCGAGACAGTAAAGCTCCTGGACGACTTTTACCGTCCGTACAATAAAGAGTTGGCCAATCTTATGGGAGACGACAAATTCTTGTATTTGTGAACTTTCTTCGTGACACTGCTACTCATCTGTGGGGTTCAGACACAAGTCCGCGCCCCGACATCGATCCAAGAATCGATTCAAGAATCGATTCGACTTCAGTTAAGCATGCAACGATAGCCAAAATTTTAACGTCGAGTTGAACTTGAAAGGATTGAATGCTCAAATACTGAACCGCGAGGTAAAGAGCATCAATCGCAAAGAACACGATGATGTCTGGCCCGAGACAGTAGAGCTTCTGGATGACTTGTACCGTCTGTACAACAATTGGCCAATCTAATGGTTGACGGCAAATTCTTGTACATCTGTATTCACTTTGACCCCGTGTAGATGTATGGCGTTAAACTACTCAAATGTAAACCATTTTAACACAAACTAGTTTAACGGCAGGTCTGAAGGGAATAAGCGGTCAAGAAAGTGGACTTTCAAAACTTCCATCGTCAACATCGTCAGTGGCAACAGAGACACTTTGCGTGAAGTGGACTTGAAAGGGACTTGAGATCCACTTCGTGGGTCCCTAATCTAAACGGCGACCCAACGAGCCTTCAGAATCGACTTTCGAAACTAATAACAGTGGAAGCCACTTTGAAACATACTTTTGAACGGGGTCTTTAACTCCGTGGTCAGGTTCAGACATGCGGGCCTGGCAACTTTGGTTGCCAGACAGGATTCAACGCCAGATCAACAGCGGTAACCAAAACTTAAAGCGTTCCATGGAGTCGTTAGGATTCGCTGCGAGCTGACCTCAAGATATGCTGACAAGCAAATAGAATTGTAAAGCCCTGGTCACATAGGACCCCGGGAGCAACACGATTCAACACGACTCAACACGACTCAACACAACTATTTGTGCAGGATTCTGTGTTAACAATGACAACGAATCGTGTTGAGTCGTGTTGAATCGAGACTCTGTGTTACTTGGGCTTTTACATACTCAGCAGGGGAAAGGGTTTGTACAAAATGGTACACATTTTGACTAATTTGGTGGACTAACAAGGTGGACTTTCCCAGCTTCCCCATCCTAGTCACTTGGTGAAAATTACGCAAGTCACGCTCATTTTTAAAAATCCAAGGGGGCGTTCCTACAAAGTTGTGACAAATGGCAAGTTGAAGTTGATCGGCAAGNATATCTGCCTTGTCTGGACACAACGTCAATCGAGTTTGTCAAGAATAAAGTGTTTCGTTTATCCCTAGCATGCCTTAATTCTTACTTTGTTCAATTGTACTTCGGATCCTCGCTGGAAATTCGGTAAGAGTATTATGCGATGCGACTCCATGCGTAAATTGCACGTCATTTACGTGCTCCGTATAGTGGTCGTGAATGACTGTACATTCGCCGCATCGCGTGAGGAATGCCACCTACAACAAGCCTACGGGTTTACTGTCTTCTATGTGAAGATAGGGATTACATTGCGCACGCCTATATTATTAGGCGCTGCAAACGATAGAAATCATGCTCTGGCTATTGTCTGTACTCGCTTGTCCATATTACTTTAGTGAGGTTTATAAGCCCTGGTCACAAAGGGCCGCAGAAGCTACTTGATTCATCACGACTCCTTGTTAAGATGCAGTTAACTGTGAATGAACAAAGAGTCGTATTGAATCCTGTTGCTTCCGGCCTCTACGTAACCGGTCATTGTCATTTAGGCCATTTGTATAATTCTTGAAAAGATCGGGTCTAAATAACAATGCCTTAGTCACGGGTTAAGTTAAGCGCCGCTATCGGAATATGAACCCCTGACTTAACATACAAACGAAAGCGTAACTTAGAAGCTGCAGACCCATTGGAATCCGGTAGACCTTGCACGGAGACTGCGCGGAGGCCGTATGGGCTGTATAAACCGGAATGAAGCCATGCAAATACATGTATAAACCAGGCATTGGATCATAATAATACTGTATAATCATGAGTTATTTTGATTTTTTTAAATCAATACACGGGTGATGATCGAGGATTTGGGTCAATTTGAGTGCCAATGTTCTGACAAGTAACAACAATGATGGTGGCGGGAGGGGCGGACCCCCCCCCCCCTAAAATGTGAAGAAAAAAATATTTAAAAATGGACAAAAGGCTTAGAAGAACGAAATGGCGCTTGCACCACGTAGAAACGGTAGCCGCCCCCATTCAAGTGCAATCCTCGCTATGCACCTGCCCCCCCCCCTCCCACCTCTGATCTGCATTGAATACCCATCACTGAGATGCAGAAACGCAAATTTTATCTAAGCATGATTTGCTGTTTTTTTTTTTTTACGTTATTGCCCTTTTCTTCAAGGAGGACAGGATCACTTGTGAAAATCTGTGCCAAAAGCGGGAAAGTTGTTTTTTTGTGATTGTGCATACTGACAAGGCGCAAAGGGCGCCCCATAAAATTTTTGGAGAAAACACGAAATTGACAAGGGAAAGGGGCGAGAATTTGCCAATTTTTTTTCTCTCCTGTGCGTGTCAGTCCACTGGCGAACACTGAAAACTTTTTGGAGGGCTTGTCAAAAATTGCCCCCCCCCCCCGTTCAAGCACAATACTGGCTACGCGCCTGGTGGCAGTATATTACTGAAAAGGATGTAATTCCAAAATGAAAATCAAGAGCAGAAGGGGGCGATTTTTTCTCTGGCTCACTTCTAGCTTTTTCGTTTGTTTGCTTGTCAGCTCGGCGGCGGAAGGTAATGTACAGAAGCCTTTCTTATGTTTGTCAGGAAATTGTTGAAACCCACTTTGCAGTCGTGCCTGGAAAAGGATGTCCTTTTATCGAAAAAATTGCAAAGATTCTACTAATGTCGAATCAGTTGGTGATTATCTAATGGGTTTCATTAGTAGGGTTCATACTTAGAGCTAAAACGTTAAAAGGAGAGTCTACCCAAAAATAATATTTCTTCAACAGGAGCATAAAAATTAGATGAACAGAACAAAAAAAGTTTGAGAAAAATTGGACAATAAGAAAGTTATGAATGTTTACATATTCATACAAATTGGCAACTGATGACGTCATAGGTGCACAATTGACCACTCATTACATTCATATCAATGTCATAAAATGCTTCTTTTACCCCTAAAATGTGATTTCCTAAAAACTTTAACCGTAGGATATCTTTATGGTAGATATGTAGATCCACTCTTTGCATGTTTACATTCATACACACTTTGCAACTTTCTGTAAAAATGATGAACTTGGCACCATATTTATAATGAAAACTCTTGTTTGTTGTGCACCCATGACGTCATCAAATTGGCAATCTCTGGAAATTTGCACTGATTTGCCCATTTTTTCAAATCGTTAAAAATTCATAACTTCTTTATTACTTGTGCGATTTTCTTCAAACTTTTTTTGTTTTACTCACTAATTTTTTCCTGCTTCTGTTATTATTATATTTTGGAGTAGACTCTTCTTTTAATGTTTCAGAAAGTACGACAGTCCCCTGGGCCCGATTTCAACTTCAAAGTTCCGCTCAGTGTAGCCGCTCGTGGTTTCAGAAACGACAAACCCAGAAAACTCTTTGGACAAACCTTAGCTTTGGGGGATCGCGACCAAACCACAATATTTCTTATGATTTCGTCGAATTTACGTCAAGGTCATGGTCATGAGGAATGCTCCCCCTCTCCCATTCCGCCATGTAAGGTGTGAACGAAATTTAAACGACGTTTCGTTAAACTACGACACGCTCAAGAGGACGTTCGTAATTTCAGTGACATCTTGCGGACGTAACTTTAAGTTCATCATGCACAGAAATATGACACACAACAAACGAGATATTAAATGTATTTGTGCAACACATCTTACTGAGCTTTTGATTTACAACACGAACACAATTACGACGTTAGATCTATGGGAAACCAAAAAGGATAAAGTGCTCTAGAGTACAATGAGGTCCCAGTGGCCTTACAAGTCATTCACAAAAAAATTCGTAAATGACCTCTTAGACAGTCCATAGATTTAACGTCGTTGATAGCGGTCGCGTTGCAAAGCGAAAGCCTCGTATTAGCTGAATCGCTTGACTATGGCTGCCAGTCCTGCTCACTACAAGAAGTAAGAACCTCATTAAAGTATCGTTGTGGATCTTCATTGATCGTATAGTTAGTGAAATTTTCAAGTTTTTGGATAATTGTAGACAAGGCTTTTATAATCAACATACTTTTAGCAAGATATCCGAAAACGATTAACAGACCACTGTGTGTAGTTAATGTCATTCATGTTTGCTTCAAGACACAACTATGTATTCACCCTGAACAGTAATGAGAGCGCAGCAGTAAGAATGCTAGACGGGCAAAAATTGCAAAAAAATTGTGTAACGACCAATGCATGCACTGCATGTGCAAATTTGGTCAAGCTGAGGACTTTAAGGGACTTAATCTTTATGATCATAGGTAGTGAAATTTCAAGTTTTTGGATCAGTGTAGACACGGCTTTTATAATCAACATACTTTGGCAGGATATCCGAAAACAGTTAACAGACTACAGTGTCTAGTAAATGTCATTCATGTTTGCTTCAAGACAAAACTATGTGCTCGCTCTGAAAAATATTAATGAGAGCACAGCAGTCAGAATTTTAATGGAGGGTTTAAAATCAGGCAATTTGACAGCAATGTCTCTCAATTCTCTGGCTTTCATGTGTGCAAATATTATGATTGACGAAGATATGCATGGGTGAGCACATGTTAGGGGGTTGCAATTATTGATAGGTCAAAGGGGTCTTGTTTTTTTTAAATCAAAATAGGTCGAAAATGGGCAAATTCTTTTAGGATGTAGATTTAAAGTAAAGAGATATTTGGTCTTGGAACACTTACAGTAAATGTCTGGACTTTTTTTCTTTAAAACCTTAATCCGCCCCCTTAGATCTGACCCCGAATTAAGATATCCAACAAATTTACTTGAAACTATGTACATCCAAGGGTTAAAAAAAAAAGCTCCTGCTAGAAGTGAAATCGGACCACATCGATGACGAAAGCTTTATTTTCTTGCTGTCGTATTCATTTTTTTAGTTTGAAGCAATTCGTCCGCTTTGGGGCATAAGTCATTTCACTCTTCTAATGCCATGCAACCACTTTGATACAAAATTTGTTTTTATAAGAAATGAAAAGGTGATGATGTACTTTCAGTACGAACAAATATCTACATTGTGTTGCACTCAACCCAGGTGGGATGAATGGGTACCTGGCATGAATATTTATTCCTTGATATGCCATGTGCATTGGTGTACATGTAC
Source organism: Temnopleurus reevesii (assembly GCA_036244855.1). Classification (NCBI taxonomy): domain Eukaryota; kingdom Metazoa; phylum Echinodermata; class Echinoidea; order Temnopleuroida; family Temnopleuridae; genus Temnopleurus; species Temnopleurus reevesii. The sequence goes on from BQKZ01004351.1 coordinate 13,752, forward strand.
ACCTGGCTAAAGCCAGGGTAATAATAATGCAAAGCGCCTTGAGCACTCAGCAGAGTGGATACATGCGCAATATAAATTGCATCTATTATTATTATTATTATCATTATTTCTAATACATGTGCATTTTCCCTCTCATTATATTACCCTGGCTTTACCATCTCTTATTACTTTCCACTTCAGTATGCAAGTACAGGACTGAATATGAACAAACTGAACTTCGTTTAGAGCAAAACAGATGAGATTGTTTGATTTAATTTGCTGACAGAAAATACCATTGGCACATTATTTTTACAAATATAGAGACACTGCACTTATCGTCGCATGCTTCTCTTGTACTGAAACATGTAGCTGTATATAGGTTAATGCCATGTTTCACATTAAATAGCAGATATGCAAACCATTCCAAAATATGCATGAAATGTGAAATATTACGGTAAATTTCGGTCTAACAATCAAGTGAATAGCTGAGAAAATGGCTGTTGTTGTCATGTTTTCTCTCACTTTTGTTCAGCTTTTGAATTATTCACTTTTTTTTACTTCATGTATATTCTGAAGTGGTTTGCATCTCTGCATATATATGTCAATCCTATGTTTCACAGGATATCTAACACAGAAATACAATGTGAACTGACTTTACATTTTTACATATTTGCATCTCACTATAAAATGTCATATTCACAAGCAATCGCAGTTCTGCTTTCAACTTTTAAAACAAACAAAGGACACCAAATTTTAATACTAAACATGCAAATGAAACATATCAACAATTTAGCATAAAGGAGCATAATCTGGGGCTGTCAACCTCGTATCTAAAAAAAATCCTATTGTTTCACCATAAAAATCCTATTTTCAGAAAAAAAATATCCTATCTCTTCCTTGTACTTTACAATAATGTATCTTAAGGAGTTAAAATATCCTTCCTTGTCCAGCAGCTGTCCTATTTTCACTGAAAAATCCCACGAAATGGATAAAATCGAACAAGTTGGCAGCTCAGATAGCCATTTTCTAAATCAATGTTTACTCAAAAAGTGAACTTCCATTGTTATTTTCACAGTATGTATCAGGTAGCCATTTTGAGGGCAAACAGCTTTATGAAACACAACCCAGAATAAATGGTATTGGTACATGCTGATACACATGGATTTATTGTTGTCTTTAATAGACATGCTGAATAAATAATGTCACGGGAAGCTATAAAAATAGTACCAATGGATTTTCATTTAAAAAATGTGTAAATAAAATTGTATTTTCATTGAAAAAATATTTAAAAATAAGAAAGCTAAAATCACTGGACTGTCATAGGTCATAAAGGATATTTACAATTTTTGGGCTTGAATGCATAAAAAACTTAAAATAATATCCTATCTTCAATTTCTAGTTGATCGCATCCAACTTCAGGCAACACATAAAGGCAGATGTATGATGTGCAGTATTTCATTGCGTAAAGTTATCTAGACTTATTAATACTCCACAACTAACATGGACAAAGGTGCACATATTCAATGCACAGTTGTTTAAAACAACACTCTTAAACTTTCAAATATACAAAAGAAAGTTCAATTTCATGATCCACACTTTTAAATGTTACAGATAAAACAAGGCATTTTCTGTCCCATACACATGTATTCAATTAGAACCACGAAAGATCAAGTAGGGTTCTTATATCGTCATTTATTTCCACAAAACTCTTCTAATATTCAAAGAAGATAATTGTAGTGCTAAAGACTACTAATTGTTAATTTCATACATAATTAACATTCTAAAAACTAGGTTATTCATATCTGTCCACAATTTTTTTCCTCGAAAGTGCATTTTATAGAAATGTAGGATTTCAATAGAAACGCATTGAACATAATATGACAACAAACTTTTGCTGTCAAATATTTTCCATAGTCTTTGAAAAAAGACTCGAAGAAAGTATGAAATAAATACATTAAATGAATTTCGAACACGACTCAACAAATTATTTTTCTGTAGAAAAATTCTGAAGACAATTTTGGATGACTGTAGTATTTCCTAGAAGCAGAGGAGAATATATTTACAAGTAAATTGGCAACCAACCAAGATGAAAACATCAAATGGAATTACAAAATAATCATCACAATATAATGCCATCAAAAATTAGTAAACAAAATTTAGAAATATATACATAGTCTCTCAATCCCCAACAATTTACATTCCACTTGAATAAAAGACAAGTAAAGTTGATTGCTAAAAAACAAATAAAAATCCAAAATCGCTAGAGTTTGTACAATTGTCATGCAGATTGCGAATAAAACAGCATTGTTTTTAAACAAATAAGTTTTGCAGCGACACATTTTACGCTTTTATTGAAAACACAGATGGTGAATTTTTTATTCATAAGTTTCAATGTACACCAAACTGCTATATAAATAACTGATGGTAAGGAATTGAATAAAATAAATGCAAAGTCTGTGATTCATACAAAAAAATGTTGACTCCATTCAAAACAAGGAAGTTGGTCAACTCAAATAGCAAATTCAGAAATTGAGATGCTTCTTGTCACTCTGGAATTCACAACGGGTCACCATTGCAATAAAAAAACTCCCCCATGTAAAAATCCATTACAAAATAGCTTTTTTATCTCCCTGATTTCTTTGTATTTCAAGTTTTTCAGGGTAAAAATGTTTTTGCTACAGGCCTAAGAGGGCTTGATCCCATTGAAACAATGAAGTCGGTCAATTCAAATAATGAATTACGATATTAAAATGCTAATTGACAATCTGGAATTCACCTCAGGAGGGTTGATTCCATTGAAACAATGAAGTTGGTCAACTCAAATCATGAATTCATAAATTTCCATTTTGAACTGGTGATAACTTTAACCGAGCCATTGTAAGGAATTTGATTAGAGTACACTTTGTCCATATTCTGTGTCTGCTATGTTCATAGTGCTCCTTTTATATCCTATATGGGAAGGGTATGATGAATATTGTTTTGTATTGGGTTAACGCCTCTTTGGCTTTCGACACGTGATACACGTCTATGTATCTATTCATGCTAGAGGCATGCATCGCAATGAGAGATTTGCTTCTAAATGAACCTAAATGAAATGGTACGCAATTTCTATCATGAAAGAAATTAGTTGTCCACATTTTGTGCATGCTATGTTCATAGTGCTCCTTTATATCCTATATGGGAAGGGTATGATGAATATTGTTTTGTATTGGGTTAACGCCTCTTTGGCTTTCGACACATGATACACGTCTATGTATCTATTCATGCTAGAGGCATGCATCGCAATGAGAGATTTGCTTCTAAATGAACCTAAATGAAAATGATACACAATTTCCATCAGAGAAATTTGTTTGTCCTCATTCTGTATCCTCTGTATTCATAGTGCGTATTTATATCCTATATGGGAAGGGTATGATGAATATTGTTGTGTATTGGGTTAACGCCTCTCTGGCTTGTAACACATGATACACGTCTCCTCATGATAGAGGCATGCATCGCAATGAGAGATGTGCTTCTAAATGAAGCTTAATGAAGTGGTATGCATCTTCTTCAATCGGGGAAGAAATGAGATCTCTTCAATTACCCAACCATTCACATAAAGGGTCACGTATACACCCTCCCCCCTCTCTGGGGATGTGGAATCATTCCCCGGTCGGAGCGCAGAGTCAACAGGCTTCCAAAACGAGAGGGGTGGGAACTTCATCACGACCAGAAACGGACACAGGTCGCGACAGAATTTGATACGTGGACTGCTATTGATACGCCCAGGCTGTATGCACCCCTACGTGTTGGTATTCTTCTTGCTATCACTCACCGCCTTCCTCAGAAGTCGGAAAGCAAACGATCTCAAAACAATGGCGCTTATCAGATTCCAAGCAGTGTATGTGTATGCCAACTAATAGAGATTGAAAGTATGTACATGATGTGAAATTAAAGAGCAGAGTTTTTGCTCTATGAGCATGGATAAATATAAGATTTTTTACAAAATGCAAACTAATCAAGAATGAACTCAACTGAGTGGTTGAAACAGAACAACAGAGTTTCAAGATCAGAGTAGTTAATATATACGCAGTTGCCACATGAAGTAACTGTCTTCATCTTATTTCATCATTTAGCTCTGGTGACAAAAATATAGGTACATGCACTAATAAAAGAGTTGACATGATGCTACTGCTACTGTTATATACTGATTTGGCTTTAACTCAAGCTTACAATTACAATACAAGCAAACATGTAGTGTATGAACCAGCATTGGTAATTATCATACTCCGGGCATTTCTCAGGGAATTTTTTTTCTCATAACTACTTATGTACTACAATTACCCTAAATTAGATATAACTCTATATCACCGCAAACAAAAAGAGGAATGATTGTAAGATATTTGTGAGCTTTGGTTAGAAAGAAAAAAAATCCAAGGCATTTCTAGTAACAAAAAACAGAGTTTCAAAAATTTTGTAAAAAATTGAATCGGCACCATTTATTGCCTTCTGCCCGACAGTGATCAAACTATTTAAATTTTGATGTTAAAAAATGTACATTAAAAATATGTGTATAATTTTAGGATGATTCTTGGCACTGTGAGAACAGTTCTATAAAATAATTAAACTTTTAAACCTGGTTTATCTAACATTTGCAGCTAACAAAGGGAACAGCATGTTGGTCCACACTATAAACAGACGGGCATTTTCTGTCATTTTGAATTTCATGTGCACATAAATTTAAACATTTTCCTTGATGCATATTTTGCCAATTTTGTTTACTTAAATGTGTATGATTTGTCTAAAAATATTTGTTCAATTCTTGGTGTACTGTATAAGCCAATATTTTACCGTACATATATTTTCGCAATTTTGGACCAGTTGGACACATTGGCATGTTTTACTTTCCCCTTTTTGGAAGTGCTTGTACACATATACAGTGTGGAAATTTTTGCGAGGCCGATACTGTGAAATTTGTGAAAATAAAACCAACGCAAAAATCTCAGCTAAAACATTAATTTTTCTCTCGTGAGAGGTACAAAAGTTTATTTTTTAATATGGTTTTCCTCTTCCCTCCCCTTCCCCCAAATAAAATCCATATAATTTGTTCACCCCAACACCGTGAGCACATCTAATTATGTTTGTCATGTAGAAGGATCGTATTCATCATCGGTATCATATTTAGAAGCAACACCATACCTAACCATCCATCGGAGAGTACGTGCGGATCATCCTTACAACCCAATTCTAATGACAGAGGTCATGTAGTCATGTTCAAATCAGTATTCTGACAAGAATGGAACACTAAAAGAAAAAGATATCTTGATTAAAAATTAGATTTAGATGACAGTGAAAATGGTTTGTACAAATAAAGCTTCACTTGAGCAGCAAAATTATCTAATGGAAACTTCCTTTGAGCAGAGTTGGGAATCATAATGATTACAATTGATGCATTACATTCTTTTCATAAATGGATGCTATTCATTGCATTTGAATTTCATAAGTTTTCAGCGATGAGTGGTATGAGAGACATCACATGAAACGGTTCATTAAGCCCTTGGACATGGGACACAGGAGGATGAAGAATGGCATTTTGATGTATTTCGAAGTGAGAGATGAATGGTTCCAGAACTTTGTAAAAAAAAAAAAA
>BQKZ01004351.1:29645-42603 GCA_036244855.1 Temnopleurus reevesii
GTTGCAAGTAAGAATATGACAGCTTACCCCGGGAATCTTATTTAACTCTGGGCCCTGCAGACCAGGTTGCAAGTAAGAATATGACAGCTTACCCCGGGACTCTTATTTAACTCTGGGCCCTGCAGACCAGGTTGCAAGTAAGAATATGACAGCTTACCCCGGGACTCTTATTTAACTCTGGGCCTTGCAGACCACGGTTGCAAGTAAGAATATGACAGCTTACCCCGGGACTCTTATTTAACTCTGGGCCTTGCAGACCACGGTTGTGTTTCATAAAGACATTCGTACATCTGATTTATGCATGATTCTATGCATAATAAACTCGTGACCATTTCTTGCACTCAATGACAACCATCATCACTGAATCGCACCTAAAAAATGGTCACCGGCCATTCATAATCGTGCGTAGATCTACAAACAGTACATCAAATACAATCCAGGGCGATGTCTCACCAAATCGTTCTTAAAGTTACGCACAACTTTAAGTTCGACTGGTATCAGTTCTTGTGCTGAATGCGCATAATCGTGTGAACCATTGCGCGCAAGAAGGGATTCCAGTCGATCTTAAAGTCATTGTAAAGTCTTTTTTATCTTGGTGAAACATCACCCTGGTTACTAAAAACTTATGTCAATTCCCAAAGAGGGCTAATCTAGCCGAAAACCCAAGATCAGTGGAACATGGGATTTGTCAAGCTTTTGGAACCAAACATTAAACTCATACAGGCAGAGCTCTTTCTAGTTTAAGGTCAAGACAATTGGGTCACCTGGCTCATGCATTAGACCAATGTACAACATAAGCATTCATGGTGCATTCAAATATCTGGAAATGTAATTGACTACGAGGTTTACAACAGGGCAATCCAACAAGGTTTATCGAATGATTGTTTCCTCAATTAATGATCCCAATACGTGACAGATCTAGTGGTAATGAAGGTTGTCAATATTATAAAATGGAAATACCTGCTCAGTATTGGTTTGTACATGTATTTCTTTCATTTTGGTGTCTAAAATTGAACATAAAAGAGGGGGTTGGTGCAAGGAATAAAACATTCATTTTGGACAGAAATGAGATCTACATGGGCTATCACATTCCCTATCTCCACTACAATTACAATTACCTTTTTTGAAATGTTCAATTCTAAAGACAAATCAAATTCTCACTATGTCATCATTTGCTGAATTGTGTTTCACATACATGTACAGCTGTAACATGCATACATTAAAAGCCACTTTCAAGCATATTCAATCACATATGGTTAAAAAAATATGTTACCAGCCCTCTTAATCTTTTATAATAGGTTTCTTTAAATAAATGACGGAGCAACCTACGTACATGTACAAAAGGAACCAATAAAATTTTATTGTTCAATAAAGTTCTGTGCATACTAGTATATAGTGAAATGATTTACACCTCTTTGACTTGGGGAATTCTCTAATTGAACAATAAATCCACTTTAAATCCGAACAAAAAAAATTTAAGTGGTCATATGGTACACATCCACATCAATTCCTAACATGCTTGAACGTCACTAGTGGGTTCCAAAAATACATCCACTATCACCAACGAACTTGGCACGGGTTAGGGGTCAAACAACTTTCTCCAGAGTGTGAAGCACTCCAAATGCTTTAAATAATTAGGCATCAATCATGGCGGTTGAGAGCAAAAACCAAGGGAATATTTGGAAGTATGCTCATAAAATCTGTTTCCCAGTTAGATCCTGCATAATGCCCTTAAAAGGTATTCTCTATTTCTCAGCGTAAATGATGTAAAGCCACAATTGTCTAGATCGCTCTCAAGGTAGATATTTCTGTAATGGTGAGAAATTAACATCCACCAAAATGATGAATTCTAATTACTGATTGAAGAAAGCACTGTGGATAATGGTTTACTTTAGCCATAAACATTTGGTTAGAACTACATGTATCACTTTCTTAACTCTTACATATATATATGTAAGTAGTTGTCAGACAGTTTTGGGTGTATACAGGTACATGTAATTTGACATTTGAAATTATAAATCATAATCCAAAAGTTTTAGCTCAAGAATCAGAAAGCCCCCCCCCAAAAAAAAAAAATAAATCAATATGAGAAAATAATAAAATAAATAAATTTAAAAAGTACTGAAAATTACCAAGTAGGTGCCATTTTATCCATAATATGATTGGTCAATTTAATTTTTTTCAATTATCATTCTTCATTTTCAAATATGTTTAAAATAGAAAAAAAAACCTCATAATTGACGGAACCGCTCAACTAAATTATCTTTTGGAGGAGGGGAGTCTAAATAGAAGATTTGATTAAGCTTATATTACTCCCAGCATCTGCTACAACCAAAGTGTGGGTACCATGCTGATTTTCTACATTCCATGTTGACTGTATAACAAGTTTGCGAAAGTTTGCTATTTACAGTATATGCATCCTCGGCAGGTTACACTGTACAATGTACATGTACATGGCACATGGCATAACGCTGTATGACAGGCCAAGTACCGGAGTGCTTTAAAAGTTCATTGACCAAATTATCCAGTCATATATTATATTGATTCAATATGGTATAGCTTGTCAATGGATGGGAGATTCAGTCGTTTGACTGATGTTATCTCCTCAGAACATTCTCATTTTTTATAACTTAAACCCAAAATCCTTTTTTTTTGGCAAGTTAATTTTTTTTCTACATATATACCTGTAATCTCATTTGGAAGGGAAAATCCTACACGTCTCTAACATTAGTAAGCATTGTTTGAAATTTCTCAAGTTTTATTCCATAGATGGATACTTTCCCTTTCCCTTTCAAAAATACAAATACTTCCCCATTACATTATTTATGCTTAATTTGACACAAATTTCAACAGTGTTACATTTTGTGAGCAAAAGTAGCTCATTGATATAAAAGAAGCGATCCAAAAATAATGGTCTGTAATTTACAAAGGTGTAATATGAAGTATTATGAAGTTCTACTGTCTTGGTCTGTCTACATTGATGCCATACATTAAATAACTATGTCAAATTAGACAGGTTGGTTTGTGCCATGGTTTCTTATTCCAAGTTTTTTTTCTTCAAAAGTTGCAATTGATCGGAACATGCCAATCAAAATCATTATTTCATGCGCGTCTTGTTAAATGCGCATACCATGCGCGAATGAAAATGCGCGTTACAATGTGCAAAGTTGCAGTTGATTTTGAACAACACTCGGAAGTCATATGTCAATGTGAACTTACCTTGCAACTTTATCACTGCATGACATAGTGAGTAGCCGCTCCCCTCAGAGCACTCCATCCCAGGTCTGTATCGATGGACCAGACTTGACGGGGATAGTTCCTTCTCCAGACTCGATATTCGTCCTCAACTGACCCCTGGCCCGGCGGTTGGGATGCCTATCCGCGACGGGTTCCTCGCTGCCCGTCGACTCGTGCGGGGAGAAGATCCTCGCGTCTCCACATGGTGCTGTGCTGATGTAGAGATGGAATTTGATCTCTTTTCTCAGCTGGTATCCTTTACCGGATGGGTTTGGAACAAAGATGGAGCTGTCCCCTTGGTTGTTAAGGAACAGCTCTAGCTGGGAATAGAGGTATCTGATTAGACACCTCCTGGAAATGATTTCTGCATGACAGTCATTCAGGGCAAGGCCTTGTCCGGACATGTATTCGCCATTGATGCACTTTGTGCCGGTCGAGATGGTGATCACCTGCGAATTCTCCAACGTCTCGTCTCGCGTCATGACGATGCCCGCAAGAACTTTCCGCTTGGCAACAGGAGACTGGAAGTTATCGGTCAGTTCACAGAACTTGCCAAGGACCAGTTTCTGGACGTGGTCAGCAAGAGCCAAGGCATGGCCGGATGTCTCTTCGTTGGTGATTGGCTGAAGGTCAGGGGCAAGGACAGGATTCATGTTGAAGAGGGCAATGAGCGCTGCTTGGGCAGCCCGCTGTTTGGCAAGTTTCTTGTTGCGCCCAGAACCCTGGAAAGTCTTTCCGTCGATTGTGAGGGACATGGTGAAGCTCTTGGAGTGACTCTGACCTGTCTCTTCCAGCATTTCATATTTCTGTCCTGGTTTGAGTTCATTCAGGATCATGACAGGGTTCTTGCCTAATGGCTGCTCATTTTTCTTTTTGATCATCGGCTGGTGATCCCCTTTCCCATTCGCCACATCAGGACCATTCTGTGGTTTATCTGCAAGTACAGCCTTCACCATGCTTGGAGGGGTTGGGGGACGCTGATCTGACGCAAACTGGTTGAAGCCACATTCAGACTCAATTTGATCCGAAGTAAAATCTGCATTGAACTGGTATCTTCCAAGGGCACGGTATGCTTCACTTGCGTTGGGAAACTGGACAAAGGACTTGAGCGCCAGCTCGGCAGCATGCATCCTTGCAAACTTCTTGCTGCGGCCGGTCCCTTCGAAAACCTGATCATTGACTTCAACATTGACAACAAACGTAGGGGCGTGGACTGGACCTGTCTGGGACACTAGCTTGAATTGTAGTCCGGGTTGGAACTCATTTAGTTGCACCAGGGCATTCTTTTGCACACTTGGTCCCAGTGTCGTCTTTCGCTTCTTCCGTTTCGGTTTCTGAATATCCTTGCCATCGCCACTGTCTCCGCTCCCATCCATCCCTGATTGTGCCTCATCCTTTACCCCTTCTGCCACCACCACATCCTCCTTCATCGGCTCATCCTCATCCTGAAGCGGTCGCTTCATGGCCGCTCTTGGCTCTACTTTCATGCTTGGATTATTGTCGCCAACACTGATGTTCTCCTTCAGTACTCCTTTCTGCGGACTTCCTTTAACTGTAAAGAGAGAGAGAGAGAGAGAGATATTTAAAGACAAATTAATTATGGTTTCATATGTACTGTGAAAGTCAAAATACTGTTATCGTTATAAAAGCTCAGAACATTTCTGTCTGATCCAGTGATCCCAGAGTGATCGCACTGACCTGAGATTTTTTAGTAATAACAGGTAAGCCAAGAATTCTGATTTACACTCTCCATTTCACATCAGTTTCAACCTTCCACATACATACTGTGCGAGGTTAGAATTAATTTTCAACATGTTATCACTATCAAAGCTCAAAACAGTGGATATCGTCTGAGTGATCCCATTGTCCAGAAATTTATCATAACAGGTAATAAAAAATTCTGACTTGCACTCTACGTCTTACAGTGTACATGTAATTTACTTAAATTGTTCTGGTCTTAAGGCGACCGTACACTACACGGCTTTTAGTTGTACGACCTTTAGACCATGCGACCAAACCTTACGACCTGACATCGCACACTACGCGACCAAAGACCTTCAGACCAAAGAGCCAATACCGATATCTTATTAATAATCGATAGCTCAAAAGCTACGGGCTCGTTTCCCATTGCAACACGCAGCACCTAGGTCTTAAGTTCAGATGTTTTGCCTCCGACCAGTTAAAAAGGGATGTCGTACCAAGGTCTAAAAGGTCTTAAGACTAAAATTGTACAGTGTGCGGTAGCCTTTACACACATGCAGTTTTTGGAACATTTATGTCCTTTTTTTAGATGTTTGCCTGCAGTGCAATCATTTTTTTTACTTTTTATCTTTTACTGTAACATCATCATGATTCATGCAAGTCTGAACTCCAGCTGACTTGGATGCACACAAACCTTAAGTACTCATTTAAAACATCATTAAAATGGCAGATGCATTTACCGACACCCAATGTTTTATGACAGAATTAAAGGGCGTCTACATGTATTACTACAGAAATACGGATATACTCTACATGTAAGTGTTTGACCGAGGTCAGCCACACATAGAGATGCCAACCATTTGAGAATATGCACGAGTTGTATTTTTAATTCAAGGCTTTAGTCATTCATGTATGCAAATGGCTCAGAGTTTGATTATTACTGCCATGTTTCCCTCACTTTTTTCACCTGCTGCATTATTTATATTTTTGTTTTAATCTCATGCATATTACGGAATGGTTGGAATCTCTGCACTTGTGCAAGTCGAAACTCATCAACTTTCCTTAATTTTATCCTTCAAAAGTGCAAATATTCTCATTCAGGCAAGACAGTAATAATGAAATATCTTGGCTATTTTGGTCTCTAATGTCCAAAGGACAGAATTTGCAGTGACTAACAACATTGCATAGTACACTAAAGGCAGGAACTACATGTATCTTTAATTTTTCACCAAATAAAGTATAAAAAACATCCTTTAGAGCACCAACCATATCCAGCAAGTTTTGTAGGGCATCCAGCTGGCGGGCTAATCTTGTTTAAAACATTTCCTCATCATATTCAAGTTCTGAATTCAAAACACCAACACCAATTTCAACTTGAATAAACCTCGCTTTCACTGAAAACACTCTGCTTCCTCAATCACAACAAAACTCAAGGTCGTATAAATCAATTCAATTTCAATGTCAATGGTCGACACAGTACCCAGTAAATCAGCAATCACGGGTATAAGGGAGCGATACAACATCATTCTCACCACCTCAACAATATCCACCGGTGTATGTTGTCCCAACCCACAACAAGACCCACTGAATTACAGTCGAAACAGGGTTAAAGTCATTCCCAATAAATCTGCGTGGCTGAAATTCTCAATTACATTGGGGTCGCGACATTCATTAGGATCTGGCGATTGGGAGTACCATGGAGCACATTGTTGATATCTTTCAAAACATCACAAACAAATCCACGGCTGATCCTTTGATGTGATCAAAGCATGATATGTTTGGACTGATGCATCATGCATTTGATGTAATACGGAGAACTTTGCAAATAATTCGATATTCACACTTTAATAGGATAAAAGCTTTCATTTTGAATAAATAAAAATACTTTCAGTGAATTGAAGAGGTATAAAAAACAGGCAATAACACCAAAAGATCGCTACTTGCAAAGTGAGGTCTAACCCATAGAATGACTTGGCTTTTTGGAAATTAAAATGAATCTTTAATGGAGGTTTAAATTGACAACATCTATTATTTTCCTCTAAGATAAATGCTTAGAAACAAATAAATTAAGATGTATCATCCAAAACAGATTTTGTGGGGAAAAAAATTTAAACAAAATTGGCCAAAGATGAAGTAGAAATGGTGAAATTTTCATTGGGTCGCCAGTTTATTGTGGTGATTTGCTACGTTAAAACTGCTCTTAATTCGGCAATGCAAAGTCACATTGCACTGGAAATGGCTCAAAACGCCCAATTTACTTTTTTCATTCCACTGTAATCATGTGTGATGCTAAATGACACTGCATGTGCATCCAGGGATTAACATTTGGGCACATTCAAGAAATTCCATGTACAGACAAAAGTGCGAATAAAATCTAGCAAGCATGTGAAAATCCCTGTTGGGATTGCCCCTTATATACAGTATGACAAAAGGTATTTGAGGTGATGTTAGATTAAAAATGTTATAAAATTTTTTTTTTTAATCATTTGGAGAACTTCTCTTGCAATTCCAAATTCCAAACTCTAGATACAGTGTACTGGTTATTATCACATGGCTGTATGCTTTCCCACAAAGATTATAACAACCACATGTGCTTAAAAATAATAATATTCCATCCAAAGACCAACATGGCGTGTCATTAGTTCATCCATCCCCAAATAAAATCCTGGGTTCTCTCTTTCATTTTCAGATTCAGACCATGAATATGGAGGCAATTGTTAGACTCGCTCTAAACAAACAGAATACTTTTCCTTTGTATGATGCGTCTCTTATGACAATAGGGTTTCTCATTTGAGCACAATGCTTTTGCAAATGACCTGACGAGGGTATCTCACATGTCTGCACTCAAACACCTAGAGACTTTGAATATCCATTGCCACAACACATTGCACAGGTACACTGTAATACACGTACAGTGGAAAGGTATACTGTATAAGCTGAAATTTTTTAAATGGTTTTATTTTAGTAAATTTCACAGTATGAGCCTTGCGAAAATTTCGACCCAGTAATATCTACAGTCATATGCATACATACATGTACAATGTCAAAAAAAGCTGAATAAAGACAAGCTTAATACGATAAACTGGTCCCAAAATATGAAAATAGTGTTTATGCACTATTGCACCAGTAATTTAAATTCCTGTGGCTAAAACATTATAGCTCCAAATATGAATGGCATGTCATATTTGAAATGATATTGCTTGGACTAAGGGATCTCTTGAAAACTAGAGGAGCTGAAAATGGAGTGTCTGTGTATAATTTTAACACACTGCCATATGTTTGAATTCATTTACTGACAAAAGGTGAAGGTTTATAATATGACTATATTTAGTAAAATACTGCAGGTTAGTCAAACAAAGAGAATATTCATAATCGGGGTATATGGTCTGGATATGATATGATCTGCATGGGCGAGAAGAAATTATGAAGGGAATTCAGTCCAGTAAGACAGTTGATACAGAAACTAAAGATCTATGAGGGCATCAAAACAGCGCCCTGAAATAAGATAAGTGGCTCAAGAGCCCAAAGAATGTCCGAAGGGAGATTTGTGTAGCTAGCTGCTTGAGAAATAGTGCTTACGTATCCAAAGATGAAAAGCTGCTGAGTATTAATAGTGATATTTTCTGAGCAATCCTAATTATTAAATTATTATTTCTTTTTTGAAGAAAAATTGATTCACATTTCGTGGTACAAAAAAAAACAACGAACAAGGTATAAAAAAAATGCTTTATTCTCAAATAAGGTATTTGTAATTTAAAAATTGGAAGTGGGGTATTAAAAAATATGCCTTATCTACATTTGTGTATTCATCTACTTTCAAATGAAAATAACAATATTTTATCCAAATCTCATAAATATCCAGTGTAAATGGGGTCTGAAATATCCTTTTCATATTTTCATATTCATTAGAAATGCACATCGTGCATACAATCACATTTTCACATTTTTGTTTTAGCAGGGGAGGTGAAGGGGCCAAAATTCCTGAAAACATATCTATCCAATTTGTATGAAATTGAAAGAAGAACGAAACCCTGCAATTTATATTCTCTCAGTAGATGGAGAAAAATAAAATGAACCAACTGTGAAAATTTGAGCATAATCAGACGATCCATTCAAAAGTTATGAATTTACAAAGTTATAGTGAATGTCCCGTCATGGGAATCCTCGAGTCGGCAACGCCGACCAATTATTAGTCGTCTACNCTACATTTGTGTATTCATCTACTTTCAAATGAAAATAACAATATTTTATCCAAATCTCATAAATACCAATGTAAATGAGGTCTGAAATATCCTTTTCATATTTTCATATTCATTAGAATGTAATCACATTTTCACATTTTTTGTTTAAGCAAGGGAGGTGAAGGGGCCAAAAATCCTGAAAATGTATCTATCCAATTTGTATGAAATTTAAGATTTGATTGTGTACAACAATCACCATGGGCATTTTCTGATATCCCCTGTAAGTGGAGCTACATGAAAAACATTTTGGCTGAAATACAGCATTTATTCAGACATTTGGGCCTTTAAAACGGGGCCTTTAAAAAAGTGGCCTTGTCATGAAAGTTACGAATTTATATGGCCTGTCACACACATCTTTGTTGATAGTGCCAAATTATACAAAAGTTTGAGAAATGCAATAACATGAATATCAAAATATAAATCAAACAAGAGTGAATGCACTCCAACCGAATATCACAATCAAAAGTTATCAATTAAAAAAAATCAAATGTCTCACCTCCAAAATTTCAACACAATAAGTTGCTGAAATGGTATCCAAATTATCAAAACTATTTATCGTTCCAAGATTTTCTTCACAAAAACACTATTTATGTCCATACATAACTAAAGTGCCAACTCTTAAACGGTTTGGAGATCCAATCTTGTATTTATCCAAAAGTCACCCAGAGACAGAGTGAGGGCAAGGAAAAATATCTCCTTCGAAGCCCTCCTCAGTAACACTATTTTACTGACAAGAACTGTAGAAAGCCTCTAAATGTCTTGGGATGTGGGCCAAAGCTGTCAGTACGATCTACATACGTGTATACACTTGTTCACCTGATCAAACCATTTGTAACAGAAGTCGTTATTGATGGAAGAGTGGGAGGAAGGGGCGGGACAACGCAAGATGGGTGTCAACAAACAGGGAGCCCACATGGTAGCCATCAAAAATTCCATTGCGATATATGATTGGATTTTAAATGTAGTCTTCACTTGGCTATGCCAGGACCAGATCTCATACTAAGTACAAGCCAGTAGTCGATTAAAGAGTTAAATGTTTTTCATTAAGGGGTAAACATATTTTGTTGAAATCAAAAGGATCAGTCTATGCATTCATTACTTAACGTTCATTACTGTTCAATCTCCAGATTAATTTGAACATTGTTGATTATCTTCAGGTTTTTAATACTTAATTACCCTTTAGTCAACTTAACTTTATCATGTTTATTATAAATATGAACTTGTATTTCATTACATCAAACATGTTAAATCTTACACCCCACATGTAGTGGCAGCAGTGGGATACAAGTAATCCCACCGCTGCCATCAGATTTGGGGTGCAGCATAAAAATACATACAGGCAAAGTGCATTTAGCCCTCAAAACCCTATAAATAGTTCCTGCAAAAATATACTTAATTTTTCTTACGCCCTTGTGAATATAAAAAGTATTTTTAATGTGGGTTGTAATGAAAATATTATCAAACAGAAACAAGAGCAATGTAATTATATCTTTTACAAATTATGTACTCTCAACATTGAATTAAGGTCAAAATAAGACAAGACTATGAAAAAGGTGCAAAACTACATGTATATTATTTTGATTTGAGCAATTGAAATGATTTTAAAATGATTAACACTCGAGGTTATTTATTTATTGTATTTGTGCAAAAATCTTCCTTAATCAGGTTGGTGATTAGTTAGATTCATTGAAGGGGACCCACTCCATGGAATTGTTATTCTCTCTGTGAATGAAGATAAATGAACTGAACAATGTGTTAGAATTAGAACAACATTGGATACCATTCCAAAGTTATATTTTTCAAACTGACAATGTTACATTAGATTACTCAAAAAAGTTACCTTAAAGGTATCTTTTAATCATGGTTTTGACAACAACACCTACGCTGTAAATGTATTTTGAACATTAGCAAAAACAAGTTATTTCAATTATTGAATGGTGTCTCTCCAGAACACAGCTAGAAATTGTGACCATTCAGAATTAAAAAATTGTCCCAACATGCAATTTTTTAAAATGGTGTATTGATCCCTGAATTTAGGGATATGCGAGGTCAGGAGCTTTGACCAAATTTCATTTTTCTTCTTTTTTCTTACTTATAATTATATAGAAATATTATCAAAATACCATTTTTGCTTGAATATTGCATGCATGCTTTTATCACTTATGCACATATTTAGGAAAGAATCATACTGGACTCTATTCCCAAATTTGACATACACCTGTATGACATTTTTGAAAATGTTATGTAAAAAGTGAATACAGAGTTGTCCAACATGAGGTCACAGATTCCTTTGTTGCTGATCTGAAGGATCTCCATCATATTCAGAGATCCTCATATCACTGAAAATTTCTTTTAGAACTTTGAAACTGTTTTTATTACACAATTTTGTTCAACTTTTCAAAGTTTTTTCAATCACTACATAAGAACACAATAATTCCAGGGATGGTTTCCCCTTTAATTCTAATAGCATTCAGTGCTTTTTAGATAATTGTGCAACCAGCATCCGCATCCTCCATTGAACTTGCATGATGTGCATGCATTATAAAACTACAGTAACCTTCTACAGATACCACAAATATCAAGCAAAAATGATGTATTGATTTTTATGAAATGGCTCACTCTGAACTGAAATGACATAATAATTGAATTTTCTTTGCAGAGCCATTATTGGATTTTTAAGATAAGTGGCGATCGTTACTTTCAGTATAAATGCTGAATGATTACCCAAACAATTTGGAATGACTAGGATTCTGAGAACATAAGCAAAAGCTCATGAACATGAGTAGTTCATGAAATTAGAAATTTATCCAGCTTTCAGTAACCTATTCTGATTCTTCCTTGAATCCTAATCTGTACAAGACAGAGAATCTTTGTGAAAATAATATTCAGAGATAAACTCTCTTTCATTTCATTAAAGATTGAATCATTTACCATTCAAACATACATTGTAGCATGTCAATGTTCTAGAAGGAAGCTGGAGCAAAATATACATTTCCAAAAAACGACACTCAGCTCAAATGAAGAATATCTCCATTAGTTTTTATGTTTTGGACTCTGTTGGCATAATATTTGTAAAAATATTAACCCCTATTTCTATCCTCAAATAATTCAAGATATAATCTTTAAACAAGTGGCCATTATGATTCTATATTAATATTATGGAGGTCCATATATGTTCCATCGTATGCTGTTCTGTAGAATGGGTGACTTAAAGCTCGGTGTTGGTGTTGAGAGAGGAAAAAGGCCATATCGATCGCTCAACACCAGCCTCAACATCAAGTGATGTCAAGAGCACTAGTAAAAAGCCGCACGAAAAGCTCAATTATAAAATCATGTTCGGTCCAAAATTCTAATATCATCCAAATTGTGTAACCATACATAATCAAATTTCACACTGACATGTCGCAATATTCCCAGTCCCTAAGGGTTGATGTTGAATGAGGTGAAAAATTACACGTATGTCGTCAACACAGACCATGATCCTCAGTTCAGCAGAGGACATTCAACACCAGCAAGCAACACTTACTGCCGAAAATACATAAGAATCTAGAGGTCAATCCATCAGAGGTCAATCCCAACACGGACAGATTTCAATTTTGGTGTTGAAGCTGGTGTTGATGTTGTCGCAACACCAACACCAGCGTTCAACACCATACTTGAAGTCACCCTAGGCCTATGTGCACATGCACTAAGTTAGACCTGCTGTACTACTGTTGTGTACTAAGTTATGTATGGTGCTGTCACATTAATTCGCGCATCATATTAATTCGTACATCTTA
>BQKZ01004352.1:23275-44594 GCA_036244855.1 Temnopleurus reevesii
CACGGTGCGCGCCTGATCTAGGGGTGCGTTTGAGAAGAGAGACGGAAAGTGTGTGTATGTGTGTGCATGCGCGTGTGTGTATGTGGGGTGTGGGTGTTTTAGTCACGTGTTTGGTATCAACAGGTAGATTCCCGAATTAAATACAAGTAATCAATATTGATCAGCCGTGATTAAGAACATTCAAGTGTGCTCACTGGAACAATACACCCACGTTTTCTTCTCAATTTGATATCAAAAGGCGTGGCCCGTTTTTACTATTCATATTCCTTTAAAAATGATTTTGACTGGATCTTAGCTTCATTTTGTGTGTGTGTGTGTGCAACATAATAATAAGGACATCAAGAAAAGCAATGTGAATTCAAATTTATGACAAGGTTGTAAATTGCCCCCAAAAGTTTGTTGAATGTATCCTCTCTGGACAACCATCATTGTCAGCAGAAAATATTCAATTACGCCAGCTATCTTCAACAGAAGCATTCTAATCCCAACTTAAAACCTACTTGTTTGCTTCATCATAATATTTCAATACCTGTTTTGTGTCCAGTATATACACTTCCATTTGTATTGTCTTCATTAACTTTTCTATTCCAATTAAAGCGCCATGAGCACCGAAAGGTGGACCTGTGCGCTATACAAGTAGCCACTATTATTATTATTAATATAAATGTGGAACATGTGTCTGACATCTTGAATAAATAAGTATGTTTTTAGAATTTTATTTTGTGATCATGAAGTTATTGTGCATGCTTGAATAAAGTCGTTTACTTTGCCTAATCCCTTTCTCCCTTATGCTTACATTACACACTTACTCTCTTCCATAATCAATGGTGACGCCAGCGAAAGGAACGTTCTCACAGCTGATGAAGAAGATGAACTGCAATCCAAAGCTGATTAGTAGCACGATGAGTGTGAACCGCATCATACCACGGTACTTGAGGTTATAATGTTTAACCACCCAGCCACCAAACAGAGCACCTATGAAACTGGATGGTGTTACGATAATACCTGCCAAGAAAATTTTCAACGAAAAATAATTAGCTTGAAGGAAACAATCTGACGAAGATAAGCAGAGGAGAGCAACACGATATAATCTATTTTCGTAAAATTAAGTCGAGCGCCAATTTAATGCTCTTTTGTAATGCTATTCAAATCGGCACCGGCTTCTGATTGTTGTGTCTACACAGTTCAAAACATAGCGTAAATATCTATTGTCTTTTGTCCCACTTCATTTTACGGAAATAGCTTATATCGGGTTAAGCTTAGTTTCCCGTTTTAAATAATATATTTTGATGCGAATTTTAGCAATATTGATTGCAGTATTATGAATAAAAGTAAATTTGATATGAAATATTCATATTCGATTAAATATGAATATCCGTACGTTATGATTAAAGTAGTTTCGATATTATGTTCCATCAAGATTAATTTGTATCTTGGTTCAAAAGGATAATAGTCTATGTTGGTGAAAACTGTCGTGGTATTGGTATTAGAGATGGCGGTAGTGATGGCGTTGACGGTGTTTGTGGTGGTGATGGTGGTGGTGGTGGTGGTAGTGGTAGTGGTGGTGATAGTGGAGATGGTGGAGGTGGTGGTAGTGATGGTGGTGGTGCTGGTGGTGACGGTGGTAGTGGTGGTGGTGGTGTTGCTGCTTGTGGTGGTGATGATGATCATGGTGTTGGTGGTGATGGTTGTGGTGGTGGTGGTGGTGGTGGTGGTGGTGGTGGTGGTGGACAGTAATCATTTGAGTATGATCGATGGAATGACGAAGTTAGTGTTTTTTGTCAGAGGCATGGTGGTGGCGGTGATGGTCAAGTGGGCACATAGTGTGTGTACTAGGGCCTATCACCTAATACAAGTTTGCAATCAATCGCAAACTTCAGTACATAGTTTCCAATAGACTTGCGATCGTACGATCGATTGCGTATTTTTATGTTACGGGACCCTCGTAGTGTTAATGCTTGCGTAAAGATGCTGTTTGTGTGAAAGGCACAATCTGTGATGATGATGGTGTTTGTGATGCTGGTAGGCGTGGCTTGATAGTTTTGGGTGGTACTGGTTGTGCACTTGTGTTGGTGATGACGCATATTTCAACTATAATATTAATAATGTTAGTAATAAGTGATGATGATTGTAGTAGCAGAGGGCTAGTAAATATGCAATTTTTTATGATTTTGAATTCTCACCTGCAATGATAGCCGCCTGACCGGCAGTCAGATTAAACTGTGACTCCATATACTTTGGACCAAATACTCCTACAGCTACTAATATAAACGTCTCACAAGCTTTTGATATATTGTTGAACATAAATGGAAGGTTTTTGATGAGCATCCAAAACGCTTTTGGAAATTGCGTAATTGATTTCCAGCCTGTTTTCGTCTCAAATTCACTTCCCTTCTGCGTCTCTGCCTTTCGCTGGGCAAAGATTTTCTTTCCACCTAGGGAACAAAAAGGAAAAAACACGATGAAATACACCGGTGACTATTTTGAGGAAATTGTGAAAATTATATCGGATAGTTAAAGATTGCCGGGTGTTTGAAGGGAGAATGTTCATGATATTCCAATTGTTATTACAATATGATGTTGGTCCCTTAAAGCCCATGTATAGTTTGGGTAAATATTAAAGAAATGTGAATTTTGGGGATATATACCATGACATATAGTTTCTATACACATTTCAAGATCATAGCATATTTTTCTACGAGCGAATTCTTTTGAAAATTTGAATTTGACCGTTAAATCGTATTTAGCGCCCTCTCTTGGTTATAACAATATTTTGCTTCTTATCGGGCATATAGAAAATTATTTCCAAGATTTTATTAAAGCATGCTAAAAAGGAATACATAAAGAATAAATTCTGAAATTTTTATCCAATTCTGTTCATGAGAAGCTGTCCTTTATCAAGAAAGAAAATATTGAATTCGCGTCGGGGGCTACGACGCTAAAATATTTTCCACACTTTAGGTTATAACTTTTCAAAAACTTGTTAATTTTTCGTACAATCTTTTGAACAACATGTTCATGATATCATGTTTCTTTTTAAGTAGATTTGAAGATAAAATTTAGCGATAAAAATATTCGCTTTTACCAAAACTATACTTGGGCTTTAAGCGTCTCAGATAATAATAATACTTGTCTAACCGTCTTTATTAATAGCAGTCGATGAGTAAAATGGAGGAACCTAAAAAATCATGAAACATAGTTCCTTCATTCCTTTCGAGTCCAACATCTACACAAAGTCACGTCTATTAAATATGAAACATAGTTAGGAATGTAATATGAATACTTCAAACAAGGCAGAAAGTCTATACCGGACTTAGCATAAAAACTAAAATGAAACACACGCGTCTGTTACTTTGTGACAAAATTAATATTTCGACATTCGTAAATTAGGCATTGGCCTACGTTTAGTAAATTGCATTATTTAATGACACGCAGATTCATGACGACGAGGTATCAGTCCCGTTAGTTTTTAGTAACACTTCCATGGTAAGATAAAGATTTGGATGACCAAAAATAGTTTTCCACTCAGTGCTTTGTATGTTCATCAGGTATACCTTGTGAACATTCTTGAAATTATCTTGCAACGAAAGCATGCCGAAATATAGGTTTTCCCAATAGATTTCAAACTATTTTCAAAACATCTCGAGCATGGAATTTTGCGCATTATACATAGGGTACGTACCTGACAAGGGGGAAATTGAATGATCTTAATAATATGTTTATTCATTATTTATTTGGTATTTTGCAAATCGAATAGTTAGATCGCTTGGGAACTGTAGAAAAATGACTGGGAAAACTTATATTCTCATTTTAGTCAATTTGGTGGATGTCTGCGGGTTAGAGACTTGTCTGTTCGTATTTCAAGCCTATATAATTGTTACAAACGATTTTTGTATGCGTAATTAAAAATGAATGACGTACCTGGTAATGTTTTTCCGAACCCGAAGAAGGGGATGACGATAGAAAACGCAATAGTGGCAGCTACAAAGAAACCCAGCCACCAAGCACCAATCCATGTTGGATCTTCAGGGGTTATACCAAGACTGTTCAAGAACAAAGCAAACACAAGCACAACATTATAAAACAGTGTCGATATTATTAAAGCATTGTGATTTATTCAAGGAAACTGTTAAGAATAGAAAAATCAGGAAAAATTACAAATTGAATATAGTTCTCAAATAACCTTTTTTTGTTGATTTAGCGAATGCTGTAGCTTTTCTTCCTTTAAGGATAAGTGATCGCTAAATCGGTAACTGAGAGTGATGACAAAATTTGGTTTGCAACAGTCTGAAGATGATCTCAGACCGTGTTGAGCATTGAAACTTCAACATGCTACTCATTAATGATTTTGGGTATGATTTTATTCAAATTGTATCTTCGTCAGCCTGATGATACTCTTCAGTGCTAAAGATAAATGAATATACCTAGGATATCCACTGCACTTTATCTCGACCGGACTAAGGGGTGGGGGCATAGGTGCTGCAGTCTCTTACCCATTGTTTCAGTTGCAAAAATTGTAATACACAGCCCCTCTACCTTGGCAGACGGTCCGATCGAGGTTCTGCAATTTTTAATTCTGTTTTCTTTCTCCCAGCCTAGCCTCTTCCGATCTTAGCATTCGCGCCTCTTTCATGCGAACTCGTTCGACAACATTTCCTATCGGTTAAAGAGTTATGAGAAAACACCTCCAAAGCTTTCAATAACACTAAGTTTGGTTAAAAAAGGGATAGATACACTTACTCATCTGCGTCTAGTAAGTCAGTATAAAGACCAAGAAATAAACCTCCGACGATGTACCCTATAGCTGGTCCTAAAATAGCCATGGCTTGGAAGACACCTGAAGATGTAAAAAGCAACAAAGTGAAAAATAAAAGTTGCTTTTTGATAAAGAAATTACGATTGCCCCAAAAATGACTGGAAAAAGGAATATTATTTGACAAATAAGGAGTTCCGAATCGGGAATTTAATCAAGGTGCTTTACGGAAGATACGTATGGAGATAATGAATACTTCAAGAACCTTATTCTTAAGCGAGTCTATCTGTCTTTATCTACATCTTTATTATCAATTGAAAAGTAAAAAGACAATCTCTGTAAAAAGTTGTTACTTTTGATTGGTTGTTTCTAAACGAAGAGATAAAGTACACTAAATAGCTGAGTATACCAATGTAAAGTAGCAAACAAATCATTCACACAAAAAATGCAGTACTGAAAATTACACTTATGAATAATTTTCAGAAGAACGTAAATTAGAATCCTTTGAGTACGACTCCTGCTAAACGAAACACCAACGAGTAGCTTATTTTGTCAGTGTATTCAGGGGGTGACGGTAGCCAACCGGTATCGATACATGAATACTAAAAAATCACGATATATCAACAATTNATAGGTACACTTACTCATCCGCGTCTAGTATATCAGTATAAAGACCAAGAAATAAACCTCCGACGATGTACCCTATAGCTGGTCCTAAAATGGCCATGGCTTGGAAGACACCTGTAGATGCGAAGAGCAACAAAGTGAAAGATAAAAGTTGATTTTTGGATAAAGAAATTACAATTGCACAAAATGACTGGAAAGGGAATATAATTTGACAAATAACGAGTTCCGAATCGATAATTCAATGTTACCCATACATATGCAGCTAATTAATATTTCGAGAACCTTATTTTCAAACGAGTCTACCTGTCTTTATATTTACATCTTTATCATCAATTGAAAAGTCGGAAAAAAATATTTGTAAAAAGTAGTTACCTGTGCTTGGCTGTTTCGAATATATGAAGTATATTTAGTAGCTGAGTATATCAAAAGGTATCAAAAAATGTTTCACAGGAAAATGCACGACTGAAAATTACACTTATGAATAATTTTCAGAAGAACGTAAATTAGAATCCTTTGAGTACGACTCCTGCTAAACGAAACACCAACGAGTAGCTTATTTTGTCAGTGTATTCAGGGGGTGACGGTAGCCAACCGGTATCGATACATGAATACTAAAAAATCACGATATATCAACAATTTAAAGGCCATCCTACTGAAATGCGTGGTAATTCGGAAGAAAAATACGTTTTTATTGATATTCTAATTACTGTGATGGTTTTATGCAACATTACTATTTCACTGTTTGAAAACATGGGACGATTGAGCACTCCAGTTTATAAATAATAGTAATGATAATATTTATTGGCACATATATTGATAATGTGTATACAGATATGTGTATCACATCGCTTGGCATTGATAGAAAACATTAATAACTACATACAAAAATACATATACATGTATTTAACTATTACCGAGAATATTTTTTAAGAAACATTGAAAGACAGCAAGAGAAGGAAAATATAACACCGCCTAAGAGAGATGAAATGGAAAAGGATCGATCCCGAAGAGTGGGCGACTTTTTGGAACGATAAGCAAGGTGGTCCTTTGCCAGACATAAATTAGAAAATAAAGAAATAGTAAATTTTTACAAGTAATACTAACCTATATATAAACCTGAAGCAGATGCTGAGGTATTTTCATCAATATATGTTATACCCAGCGTGTATAATGGTGATGCCCCTACTCCGTGGAAAACTTGAGCTAAGATGAATATGGCGTAGTAGCTGTATGCGTTGGGGTCGGTTTCAAAAGCCTCTGCCGGGCAAGCTTCGGTCGTTCGGTTGCTGTCGCACAGTTCAAAATCAACATTCTGATTGAAAGATGTATCGACAATATGAAAAAAGAGGGGATTAAAGTATGTGAATTGTGAAGTTTCTTTGACAATATTCAATGGACGGGGAATCTATTCCCATTTTTAAAGTGGAGCAAGGATCATTATTTAATTCCATGCAATCACAACTAAACTAATTGGAATGAGATTTAAAGAGACTTTTTGAAATGCACGAGCTGACACAAATACGACTACTGTATGACTCAGACGTGTTTGTATAAAGTGAGAAAAGTTAGGTTTCTTCCCAAATTTACCATCTAGACTGTGGCTGGCAGAATATCAACTCGCTGCGTGCCACAGTGATCTCTTTTGGGTCCCAACGAGCGCACTTGACAACATGCTTTTAACGTTTTTAATGTTTCTGTTTTACTGTGATCCTTTTCACGTAAAAGCCAGAAGAAATTGAGAAAATGCCAGAAAAATCTACTAAAGCTCTATTTCAGCAGATTAAATGAAAGTGTTGCTCATGACGAGAGATAATTACTGTTAAAGTGTGCGGACGTTATTCTAAGGCAGACTCACACCATTAACCATCCGTCGGCCCAGCGAATTTGAAAAATAAAAACGCTCAATAAGCGCACATCCAACGTCAGTCCACCGAATGACCAGCGTGTATCAATTTTGTCTGTCTAAAAACGAAAAAAAAATAAAAATGGGCCGACGGAGGCTAAAAATGAAAAAAGTGTTAGTTGGCCTTTAAGTGCGAGACTGTCAGCTTGGAAATCAAATGTGGTAACGCAAAAGATGGCATCACACTCATGCTAAACATTTGAAACTTATGTTTTGCCATTGAACCCCCTTGGCGTTGTTTCTTCATAAACCTATCTGTTCATTTGCTTATTTATCATTTAATTTACCTGTGACGTGTATTCCCCGCTCAAGAAATGTGGAAGCGTAAAGATGACGGAACCGCACCCGAAGATGAACGCCCCGATACCCAACCAGATCGGCTTATGTGCCTTCTCCCCGAGATACGTCACAAAGATGATGATGATCATGACGGTGAAGTCGTAGCTACTCGAGATGAAGCCGCTGCGGACGCTAGGGAAGCCAAAGCGGCGTTCGAGCGTCGTGATGACGACGTAGACGAGACCGTTGACGGTCATACCCTGGGCGATCACGAAGATGCAGAGGAAGAGCGTGTAACCCACGATGTTGTTGCAGCACTGTTCGGTGAGAAATTGTTTAAAAAATCCTGATAACTAACTGACTAAACTAGGAAAAGCAAAACTTTGTCCAGAAACAAACTATATCTTTGTCTTTTAGAGGTCTATGTTTTCTGGAGCTAAAATATGGGGACAATCTTAAAATAGTGATCTGACAATTTGTTTTATATTCAGTCAACATCAGCTATATTTTACACTTAGGCGAATTGCTTTCGAACAAAAGACTTCGTTCACATTTTTGATACAAAAAAGATCGTGAAATGTATGACTCTGGATTTGGAACGTTCATGCTCGGAACCGGATGTGTCAAAATTTCCATTTTGACCATTGTTAAAATTGAGGCTCTTTTTCGAATATTGCATGGTACTTGAACAGATAGGAAAATCTTCTCAAAATGCGGTCTAAATCTAGTTTTCGCCCTAAAATAAACGCTTAACTTAACTAATAGTGACACCTGATTTGAATTCGTCGATTTACCTTTAAGCAATCTGGCCTCCAGCGAAACCAACCGCACTCGGGATTATCGTCCTCATCATCCGCATCAATGGTCTTCTGTGGAAGTTCCTCTGAAGCAACGTGACCATTGCCATTCGACATCGATCTCGTTTTCCTATTCGACGCTCCGTTTAGTTCGTGTTCGTGAGCGTCGCCGTTTTGTAACGACGTCTCGGACTCCATGGACTCGACGGTCAAAGGGTTGTCGATTCCCATTTCGAGTTCGGCCGCTCTCTCCGGGTCGTTAAAATTAGTTTGTGTGCCCACCGTAGAGGGCGGTCTTAACAGTATTCTGTCGTCATCGCCTGGTGTTTTGTATGATCCCTCCATTGTGAACTAGTGGTGTAGTACTCCCTTGAGAATAGATGGCGCTCGCTTGATAGTTTGGCTTTCAGGACACCAGGATCTCTGGACTGGTGTTCAACAGGTTGTACCAGAATGGACTATTTCTTGGTGGTGCTCAGTTAGTTAAACATCCATGATGCTCAAATCGACACTTTCTTTCTGCATGAATATAAGAAAATTTAAAATATGATATTAGAAATACAGTTGGTAAAGTTATTTGTGACCAGAACGTCAAATGAAGTGGATTGTATCTAGACATAATTGCTCCCGTTCGTCTTGTTGGAAATACATGCCATGTTTGATGGATGATACTACTATACAAGACAATTCCTCAGTGAATGTGCGGACTTCCTCAAAATCATCACAAATGGAATTTATGTACTATACATTAAGCGCAGGTATGATCATACAGACGAAAAAGTAAATTTTCGTACCAAAAAATTCATCGCAAAATTATTTGTTACCCTTACATATACTTGATACAGTAGTAAAATGGTCTTCGGTCGTAGTAGTTGCTCGAAACTCTAAACCATTGTGTACTCACCTGCTCAACCCATTCACTACTGGACCCGGTCGCCTCTGCACAAAGTCTATGGCCCGTATTCCGATAGCGAGGTTTAAGTTAACCCTGGTCTAAATCTGTGGATTAAGTATGGGAAGCCAAAAGAAGCTTGAATCTATAACAGTCGATGTTTAATTTACCAGCACATTTATCACTCAAAGTATTCAAAACTGTCTCGGAATAAAAACTTCAATAGTTTTCTATATTATTAGAGCATGGGGAAAGAGAGCAGTTAGCATGATAATTATTCATTGTAAATAAAATTTGTGTACTTTTGGCTACCCATACTTAAACCACAGATTTAGACCAGGGTTAACTTAAACCTCGCTATCGGAATACGGGCCTATGGGTATTAGAGAATATTTTAGTTGATGGAATAATAGGCACCATTGATCTTCGAATGCATTTCGCTACTACATATTTGGGGATTCCATGAAAGAGTCATATCCGTTAGGCCAAAAGAGCGAATCTCTTGACGATTACTGATTGAAATTTATTTGAATTCGAAAATTATGAAACAGTATTTGTGACACATGAATACATTGAATCGATAATCAAATTTGAAAAATTATGTAATTGCTTTCCTAAGACAGGTAGAGCTAAAAAGGGGCGGCGATCATAACAAGAGGACAATCGGCAGGTAAAATACATCCGTGCAATTCCAGTCGGAGATAAATCAAATGAAATGGTGATTGGGCGTTCTTTCTCATTTCTAATAGGCTCTGCCAACTAAAATGCACACGTCGACCCAAAGTGCTATTAATCAATATACTGGTAATGTTATCCTTGATCATCTTTTCAAGCAATTCGTAATGAATTAATGGGTTTACGACGATAAGCCAGCAGCGAACTTTTAGACTCCTATAAACTGATGTTATTAGAGAAGTCGACTTTAACCCACGTCTTTAGATGAGAGGGTGTTGGGTAATCGCATGTTTTTAACCTCTTGGTTGGATAAATGTATGTTAAATAAATCATAATCATTTAAAATGGTCAAATCACATGCCCTTATA
Source organism: Temnopleurus reevesii (assembly GCA_036244855.1). Taxonomy (NCBI): domain Eukaryota; kingdom Metazoa; phylum Echinodermata; class Echinoidea; order Temnopleuroida; family Temnopleuridae; genus Temnopleurus; species Temnopleurus reevesii. The sequence continues at coordinate 33,570 of BQKZ01004352.1, forward strand.
GCTGCAAATAATCTACGACATTCGTAGAAATGCACAATAAGCAGGTTCATCAATTATATGGAAATTGTATGCGTTGCTTATACATAAAGGTCATCTTGACAACCCGAACGTTTACCCAATGTTTGCCCGACATAGCTACAAGATTAAAAAAAATACTAACGTACTCTGGTGACCTATACCCGAAAAAAGGTAAGTGTACTCAAGATCGCCATATCTATCCGACATTATTTTCCTTGGTGATCGGCCGCATATACAGGAATACATGTATACAGTATCGGACAATAGTTCTGAGCACTTACGAATTTACAATTTGTCGTTCCTCATCCTCAAGGTATGATAATATCGTAATGACCAACATATTAGATAGTTATATCGTGTGTTTTTAAAACCATTTCTTGCTTTATTCTTTTCACCTCTCCTCTTTCTACTTTTTCTTTTCCATATATATACATGTGGTCATTGGCTTTGATACATTTGTCATCTTTACTCCTGAGAACTCTTTGATGGCTAAATAATAATAATAATAATAATGATAATAATATCAAAAATTCAAAACTAGTACATCTGATCTAGCACACTTATAAACATACCATATTGGCCTTATATATTTAGTTTATCAAAGGATACCTTATTAATACCTGACAACCGAGGTTGAAAGATCTGGAGGGTAAAGGACCCTGATTAACAAAGATAGCTGATATCAAGAAAAGGGGCCACAACCTATTCGGTTCAATTTTGAGCCATACATTAAACCACTTTGTGTACAGTCTGACGAGTCCTCGTGATAAGCATGATAAGACATAGCATAAATATTTCCAATCAATCGTAAGTCTATGTGAAATCATGTATTAACTATCTGCGATTGATCGCAATCTCTTTCATGTTACAGACCCCTGATAGTGTCTCAACATTATACAAGCATGCATGATTAGAGAAGGGGTGTGTCCATTAAGATCCCAAAGCATACCTTACAAGAGAATCATCCATTATCCTAATGATTAATTAATGTTTTCATAATACACTTCTAACATTTGTTGGATTTCAAAACAAGGATTTGATGTGAAACAGCTCCTGTTTAATCTTAAGCCTGCTCAAATATGTTGTTTTTAACAAATTATATAAATACAAATACCTTCACCAACTATTATTTAAATGATTCAATATATTGATAGATTAGACGTATCTTCGATACTTAGAAAAGTCCTAGCTTGGTGTAAAACAGCTTTTACACGAATATCCTGAGAATCGAACGAATTGATGATTAATTTAACTATTCTTTGAAGGAAAAAAGAATAGGAAGGATGCTTAAGACCGCGTAATATTTTCTCATTCTTCGCGACAATTGCTTGACGTTTCGATGAGCACTTTTGCATCGTCCTCAGGAGATTTCTATTCAATTTATACTGCTGTTTACAATCTATAGGTTTCATTTTAAACAATTTGCCTTATTCAATGGCCTTTTCGTCCGAATACTGTATATTTTGAAATATGAATATAATTTTTAAAAAAATTCAAAAAGAAAGAAAGAAAGAAAAAAAAAATCCCGAATTCTACTGCGATGATACATTTTCTTGTAATCATGCAGGCACATGAATAGGCCGGTATACGAATAGATTAAAATTTACGTATGTTTCTTCCCAACGACCAGAGTTACGTGGTATTCCTTAAATCGGTTGATAACAATAAGACTACAATACTTGGAATCCAGTTTGCATACACTACTTGTTGTTACGTCGGGCAAGCCTCGGGCAAGCGTTTTCAAGAACCACTTTTGTGTTAGAGATATGCATAAAATTTGCATGTATTAGTCAACTCGCCTATCACAGCAAATTGCAAAAAAGGAAAAAAAACCCGACCGAATTCTACTGTTTACAAGCAGATACAGTACATTGAGAATATTACGCCTTCTTGTGAATGTGAATTTATATCAATACATAATATGAATGAAATCGAAAGCATGTATATCTGCATGTATGTAAAGCAATAGTCTGGTGACAAACATGACAAAGGCAGTCAAAAGGCTCTCCGAAAGAGCAACGTACGGTTTTGCCCGATCGAAAAGCAAATGTTTACCCACTTTCCTTGTGGTTCCGACGCGTACATTGTTTAACTTTTTGCATAATGAGACACGTAGAATTATTTTGATGGATGGGCAAATATCCTGCCATAAAAATATGAAAATCAATAAACGTATTAAGTCCACAATGATATTTTATTCCTCATGAGAGATATACCCGGCCATTTTTATGACCAATAAAGTCGACCTTCAAATTTAATAATGATATTTGACTTCAAAGAAATTGGCCCGAAGTCATCAAAAAAATAAATTCATGATCTCTGTCAAATCGTTGCTAATTCTCATTTTGAATTACAATATACAATAATTTCTACAAATAAAACCTAAATGCTATACAAAGGGTTCGTGCTTTATTATGATTGACTTTGGGATGTCATAAAACAAGGGATAGTGACCATATATTGCCTACAACGAAATGCCTGAATTTTATGTTGCTAAAATATCATTCAGCAGTCAATTAGGTTCAAATTGTTGCAAGGATGTTTTTAATGACTACTGAACTAGAATCCATTTTCTTTCCGTCGAAAATTTTTATTTTATCTCTTTTATGCTACCTCTGATGTTATTTGTTGTTCTTTTAATCATAATTTGAACAACTCAGTTCTTTGCATGAAAATTATCATCCGGCTGTAAACATGTCATGAAGTCTTGAGCAATAAAGCGAATAATAAGAAATGAATATAATTATTATTATCACCTCGATGTGTCTCCCCGCAACATTTACCCATCTTATTGTACATATATTTATCATACATTTTCTGCCCACAACATGTAAATAATAATGACTGATTTTTATTTTGAATATAAATTTTTTTCATTCTATTGCAACCCTTGCTCAATGTGATTGTTGAATTAATTAAGTGCTATTTACCATGTAGTTATAATTTTTTATTTCCTTGCCATTGTAATGCATGTCTTTCTCGAAGTAAGATTTCTGCTTTGGTTTGTCAGTATACAGCACATGATGCACATCGTTGAGAATTATTGTTTATTTCAAATTACAGGTCATGTCTGAATATTGGCATTAATATAACAATCTGTCTCGAAAAAAAATCCCAGTCACTCGTCATATAATAACTACTTCAAGCGAATTATACGAGATCCAAGATACAAGATACTTACGGCATTGGTTCATGCAAAAATGCACAAAATGATAACCACGTGCTTTAAGTGGAATATCATGCAATTGAAAATATAGAAACAAATACGTTACTTACATTTGTCGATGTGGTATTGACGAAAAGAAATCAAGACATGAAAATAATCCCAAGAACAATATTGTAAAAAGCTATCATGTTTGTATGTCTCCTCGCACAAGCAGATTGTCATCTTCATAATATCTGTGACGGCGGTTCAGTGCATACATGTAGGATTACATACCATTCATCATGTTTATTAGTGACGTATTAATTTGGACTTTGTCCTCCGTATCTTTTAGCATCCCACTACAAGTACCATCGCCCGATTTTTACCTCAAGCAGTTATCCTTATTTAAAGCTTGATTCTTTTAAAGTTATTGCACTTGAGAAAAAATACATCGATAATTTTACAGTACAAACATACAAAAAACAATCACACAGCTGGAATTTCCTCTCACAGATTAATCCTATAATACGCCACAATTAAGTTTCATATGAACTGTTCTCAGTGGTTTTGAAGTAGCGATATCATATTTTGATTATAATGATTTTGTAGTGTGTTTTTCAATTCTTAATATAGTATGTTTACGGATAAAAAAAAAGCCTCAATGTTTTCAAAATGTAATTATATCAAATCAGGGAGATGGGAATTTAGCTTACCATATCGCCAATGAAATGTTTTCAGACCATGTTCATTTTTTACACTGTAATATTTCCAAAATATACTAAAGAGTATACTTTTCCTTTTTATCTTCCAAATGAAATGGTTGGCCGAAATATCTCATTGTAAAATACAATTATTCATACTGGTGGTTATATCAATGTTTTTTTTATAACAAAGATATAGTTTTGCAGAGGGCTAGAAAGTTGCACACGTCTCGCGTGTATAACTCCCCCTCCCCTCCCTCTCCACTCTCCCCCTCTCTCTCTCTCTCTCTCTCTCTCTCTCTCTCTCCCCTCTCTCTCTCTTCTCTCTCTTTCTCTCTTTCTATCTCTCTCTCCTCAAATCAATCATTTCTTTGAGTGTAGACTCGCATGACAAATTTGCAATGTTTAGGGTGATTTGAAGTCAAATACAGTAATCTATTTTTAGACATGATGCATTCATACTATGTCGTTTGAATTTTTAATTAAACAATTCACTTTGGCAATGTCAATTAATGCATTTTGTGTCAGTTTAGCTTCTCTTTCAATTTCTAGTAAAAACAAATGCAAAGCGATACAGTTGACACAATTGAAAAAAAAATCGAATTTCCATACAATTGATAGAAAACGTGAGAATATTTATCATATTAAAAAATGTGTGCATTCTAAAACTGGAAAATGCGATGATTGTACGTTCTTAATGCCCCTGTCACATATAAACCCGGAAGGAACACGATTGAACACGACTCAGAACGCTTAGTCGTGTTGAATCGTGCTACTTCCGGGCTTCTATGTGACTGGGGCATTATGGGATACTTGTGGATGATGTGACAGTACATTTTATCACGACATTGATTTTAATGATGAAATTTATGACTCTATTGACTATTGGATTGTTGTGAATACCGTTCTCTTCACAATGAATAGCCTATGATAAAAAATACAAGAAATGTAGCACGTCAGTCTCGAGAATGTGATGGTTTCGAGTCCCAGAGTGGCCGTGCTGTATATTTTGAAAAAGTGGCATGTGTTTGAAAAATAGCCTAAAATATGATTTACTGCTAAAGATTGATTTGAAACGTATAAAGAAACTAGATGATCATCGCAACTGCAAAATATTTTGAGATAAAAACACTTTGTGTGTACACAATAAATGAATACAATTTGCATCTATTAATATACCCGCCTAATGGAATAGTATATAATGTAATAGTATATAAACTTTATATCAAATCGAGTACTAGCTGGCCTGAGCAATGCACTTGTAAACAAATTTACCCAAACTTACTTATTCGCACCTGGGATCTCTTTTTCTTTTTTGCTATAAACCCCAGGTCCAAGATGTTATTTTTAGGATTGATAATGGTTATCTCGCTATAAGTTGGCTTTTAATCTTTTAAACCTTGTGATCTCACGAAGATCTGTCTCAAGTGTAATCGGCCTTTACCCCTACACACCATGAAAAAAGGTGCACAAATGTCTGCAAAAGGTGCAATATTGCACCCTTCTGATGTACACGCTCAACGAAAAGGTACATGAAGGGTGCAAACTACCGACAAAAAGGAGCAATAAATGTACCTTTTGGCAACATCAAGCGGACACTGTGTTATATAATATATGGATTTATTGTTTCATATCGCCCTCGTTTGTGTGAGAGAACTTGGCACGATCAGATAAGGTTGATCCAAGCAAACCTCAGAATTCAATATCATACCATTGGTGCAATATTTCACCTGTTTGGTGAAAAATTGAAGCACTAATTCAATATCATACCATTAGTGCTTCAATTTTTCACCAAACAGGTGAAATATTGCACCCAAGAAGGATTTCCAGTGCTGCATTTCTTTTGCATATTTTAAAGGTGCAATTTTGTACCTTTATTCCTAAGAATCAACTCAGTCTCATTGTGTTTGGGTTACTCGGATTGCATACACTTTTAACGCTGAACCTTTTCTTAAATGATTGTTTAGAGACTGCGATCACTTTGCAAATTTTCTTGCATCAATTGGGTAAAAGTGTACTTTTTTTGTGTGCAAAATATAAGATTCCTTACATCGATTTGGAAACCCAGAGGGGTGATCAACTTTTTAATTTATTTGTCCATACCATTCACCCAAGGAGCTGACAATAAAAATTCCGGCGTGCAAATTAGTGTCCCATATACTATCAAACTAAAATATTATGGTTCATGGCATGTTTAAGGCCGACTCACACCTTTGCGTTTTTAGTCTGCGTCGTCCAATCGGGTTTTTTAAAGTTAAAAATCAACGCTCCTTGGTCATAAGATGTCATAATATAAGTCATAAGATGAACTGACGTTCGGCCGTCGCTCCTTGAGGGCAAGCCGAACTTCAGTCCACCGTCTGATCCGCGTATATTGTGCGCTCGGTTAGTGTTTTTTTTATTTTAAAAAGCCTGGACGACGCTGGCTAAAACGCTAAGGTGTGAGTCGGCCTTAAACGCCCATCACATGACACATTTAATCACATAGTTCTATGATAATTAGCAGGATCGGTATATTCATGATTGCTTTTACAAGACATACTAGAAAAGGCTATCTGGTTATGTAACTGATTGCCTCTAAGAACGAGATTTGCGTAAGGTTAAAGATCACCTTTGATTAATTGTAGCATTCAATTTGACAAGTATGCCTATATGTAGATGCTTATTTAGTTTGGCCCAGTTCCATACTTTAAATGTCCCAACAATATACATCTATTATGAAAATATTGCCAAATCGCTATGTGCAAAATTTCGATCAAGATTAGATTATTTCAATAATTCCATACTGACATAGATCATGTTTCTCATAATGTCTAACACAGAATATAATATGCTCCAGATTAGAAATCCAAAACAATGTCTCACTTATAATCATTTGTTTATACGGCAGAATGCAAACAAATGTGCAGCTCATGATATTGGTTTTATATGACCCTGTAGATCATTTAGATTGCTTAGGCTATTTAGATCAAGGCGTGTAATACGACTTCAATTTGTTAAAGGGGAACTTAGAAAAGTAGACAATAAATCAACAAATTTCATTCCGAAATGCATGAAGAATCAAAATGTCCATATCATACTTGAAGAGAAAAGTACAATTTTGTCTACTTTTCTAGAAAAAGAAGAAAATGTGACATTCTGTGTGCAAAGTGAATGGAGAGTTCTCCATGTTGGCAGCCATTTTGTGCCTGTACGTTGCCAATTTAAGGAGCCCATGAGGGGTTTAAATCAAAACTTTGAAAATTCATAACTTTTGAATGGATTGTCGGATATTGCTCAAATTTTCACAGTTTGATCATTGTATTTTGCTTCATCCAATGAGAGTGCATCAATGTCTGGGTGAAGTTCCCCTTTAAAGCCCAAGTACAGTTTTGGTAAAAGCCAATATTCTTATCGCCAAATTTTGTCTTCAAATCTACTTAAAAAGAAACATGATATCATGAACATGTTGTACAAAAGATTGTACGAAAAATTAACAAGTTTTGGAAAAGTTATAACCTAAAGTGTGGAAAATATTTTAGCGTCGTAGCCCCCGACGCTAATTCAATATTTTCTTTCTTGATAAAGGACAGCTTCTCATGAACAGAATTGGATGAAAATGTCAGAATTTATTCTTTATGTATTCCTTTTTAGCATGCTTTAATAAAATCTTGGAAATAATTTTGTATATGCCCAATAAGAAGCAAAATATTGTTATAACCAAGAGAGGGCGCTAAATACGATTTAACGGTCAAATTCAAATTTTCAAAAGAATTCGCTCGTAGAAAATTATGCTATGATCTTGAAATGTGTATACAAACTATATGTCATGGTATATATCCCCAAAATTCACATTTTTTAAATCTTTACCAAAACTATACACGGGCTTTAATGACTCTGTTTAATGATTTTTATATACATACCTGACTACATATTGCAACGTGATAATAAAAATGACAAACCGTTTTTAGATTTAAAGCCTATAGCGATATTGATGTTTCTTATAAAATTGATTTCAATCAGTAAATCATTTTGGCGCGATTGACTTTACAATGCTCTTTGCGATTCCTGTTCGGCTTAATAATCTATCTTAAGTCATGTTCGTCAGTGCTCTCGTTCCTTGACTTCATTTTAATTTACAATGTTCCCAGATCAGTTCAATTTATTTGTTTTTTTTTTATAGCCGAATAAAGAAATTTTGAAATACAATTGTATCATCTCTGAAACGACTGCTTAATATTCCCAGTTTATGTCGCCTCCATTGGTAGCAGATCTAACAAAGGAAAGTTTTATCCCCTTGATCCAACCAAAGAGATATTCCCTATAACACCTTTAGATCAATACTATTTCATACATGATCCAATAAATCTATTGGGCTTCTACATAAACTTTACGTAGAGGGTGCTATACAAGCTAAAGTTGTTTGTTTGCTGTTGTTTATAGCAGATTGAATTGGACCGCGTTTGATTTCAATTATAACATAGTTATAGAGGAATTTCGCCAAGCAGTCGATGTTATTTTTTCTTTCTTGATCCCATGAACATAAGAACAATTACAATAAAATCAAAACAACATGCGGGGGAATGACATCTCATTCCTTTTTTTTTTAATTTAATCATTTAGCCCTCCCTTTTTCTGGACTATTTGGCTGCATAAGTTTCATATGTATTTATTGATGTTTTTTTTTTTAATAATCTTGTACGTGACAATGCCTTGCTGAGCAGCCTTTAAAAAAAACCCCTGATTATAGGTGTTTTGAAATGGTTTTCCGTGAACGAGTAAACGAAAATATGAACTCAGATATTACTGAGATTGTCACCTCTTGTGTGAGTACATCATACCAAGCGACCACTGCCATTAGGGTAACGCTCAAATCATGCGCGAACCAGGGGGGGGGGGGGGGGGGCTTGTCGGCCCAGCTCAGTGGGGGACGCCCCCTTTTAGGGCCTCCCCTGGGGGCGCAAAATTTGAAGTGTAGACCTTTTTTTTTTGCTTGTCAGCTCAGGTAAGCTCCCCGGGACGCCAAATTTGAGCTAAGCCCCCCCCCCCTGATTACTGATTGTAATACATTGGTATAAGCATAGATAGCATATTGTAGAGGCGTTTATTCCCATTAAAATCTAACAACAAAAAAAGCGTTCTGTGAGGGGACACATCATGCGCGCACCCAGTATTGTAAGACCCGAACTGATCGACCAATTTCAAATTTTACCCCCACCCCTTGGCGAGAAGGTTCTAAGCAAAAAAAGTAGTAAATTTTAGTACTACAGTCCCCTTTTCATTGTCATGATTGTGCCTCTGAGGAGGTTACAAACAACAACAAAAAAAATGGTCATCAGCCATAATTTGGCTCCCCTCAACAAATTTTGCGCCCTTTGTACCTAAAGACTCTGACCCAGTTGCTCGAACCCAAAGCCCCCCCCCCCCCCCCCAAAAAAAAGANATAACTAAAAAAAATGACTAAAATTCAGGGACGTTATCAAAATCACACTGTATTGTGGTAATAACGTATGAGCTCACAGTAACTATCTCCTGTTATTCTATTACTATGAAACTTGCAAAATCACATAAAAATAGGGTAGTCTAGTTCGAAAAAAAACGAGGTAGAACGATGTTACATCGAAATTGGTATTGTAATAATATGGGGCTTGGTATGGCATAAACTCTCAACCCAAATATAATCACAATTGGACAATAAGCCCTCGTCGATTTGAAATATTATCGACCCAGATATATTACGTCGATTTTGTTGTATGTGATTGCATAAATGTTATAACACGTTTTCAGATTTTTGAGGACTTTTCACTGGCAAAGTGTGTACAGAGTGAAAACGACACTGTTCGACACCGTTGCTGATAATGTTTGGATATTTTTTTTTTAACTTTAACCCGAGCCTCCAAAATGATTCGTTGTTATTTCAAAGCTAAATTATTTTGAGCATTGAAATTTTGTTACGAAATTACGTAATGTTATGATAAAAAAAAAAAACTCGCAAAGCTGAAAAAAAGAGACCTTGTACATTTAGTTCTGCTCGGTTGAGCACAAATTGTGAAGGTAGGCATAGAAAGAAGAAAAATAGAAAATAAAAATAAAGTCGGGCAATTTTCAGACGGTTGGTCGCTTGAGGCAACCAAGCAACTCTTTTAGACCTCATGAAGTCAGATAAAAGTGCACATGATGACAGCAATAATTTTAAACATATTGGTGAGTATGTTAATGAAGAGTGATATATCACCATGCAATCATGATGCTACATTGTACCTGTTGTTACATTACACGTATTATGAATCATTCACACTGCAGTGCATCATTCAACATTCCAAGGCCTGGTTGTAATTTGTATTGCTGAGTCACTGTTTGCACATCATCATTGAATGTCCCCCTCACTCCCGTTTTTTCTCCATCTTCTTTTACCTTTTTTCTTACCCTAGTTCTTTTGACATTGTAATTGTATTGTTTCCCCCTCTTAAAATCTATGATGTTCTACCCAGTCTTTACACTGGACCCCTTGGAAGAACAGAGGTATTTTTTCTAATTCTTCTGAAAGGGCAATCCAGCCAATCTTTTAATTGCAAGTTATTTTTTACACATGTAAATTTGTCAAATGTATCCTGATTTCGTATTATGTTATATGTTATATGTCTTTTTACTGATTGGAAATAAAGTACCATACCATACCATACACTGGGTAAAAATACATGCATTCTGTCAGCTTTCCACAAAATAAAAACATGTTCGTTAGAATAATCTTCTTCGTCGCCTTAATTAAAGTTTAATAGCAGCACCGTAATGAATAATTATCATATTTTAGTTAATGCTGACGTTGCATAACTTTAAACTGATGGTTCTTTTTATCATACTTGTTAAAATTGGCTAAATTTGCTAAGTATGTACTTTGAGATTGGGATTAAAAACACACAATATTTTAGTTTTGGTTTTTATGTGTTCATTCTATTTTCCTCTCATTTTAAAATAAGTCCAGCGTTCTCAGATTCATAAATCAAATAATACTTGGATATTTTCCTCAAAATTTCATGGCATGTATGGAATTAGTGACGTAGCCTGTTGCTAGAGAAATAAACATTAAACCGAATATTGATTTAACAAATTTGGTAATTGGAATCCAAAAGCGGACGCACTCAAATACATGTATATCATTTATGATTTTAATGTACAGTAGAT
>BQKZ01004353.1:28309-38334 GCA_036244855.1 Temnopleurus reevesii
TTTAAGACGTAAATTTAAAGGAAATCTGATATCAACCGCAAGGTCGAATGTTCAGCAAATAACAATTTCTTTGATTCTCCCCGAAACCAGTTCTGCCCAAATCAGCCTAGTCTATCTGTCAGGCGTTATTCAAAGTTTCCCAAAGTTAAATTACTTTTCGTAATTATCTGGTTTCGCTTCTTTGGAGAAAAATTGGGGGAAAAAATTAATTAAGATTTCCAAGTACAGTAAAGGATATCATGACACGAGGTAAGGTGAATGGTTTTTCCTTGAAATGTAGCCCGCTTCTTACAGCTGCACTGCTATAGCAAGGGTAATTATGCAACATTGTAGCGCGCTTAGGGACGACTGATGAAGTTAATATTAGAGTTTATATAAGAACGTATAATTATAATAATAATGATAGATACAATAACAGATTCCATTGTCATTACCCTGGTTTTAGCCCGACGTACACCAGCGCACTTACCATTCGAAGGAATATATATATCTATCTGCCAGGTACTCGTTCGCCTCACCCTGGTTGAGTACGGCACAATGTAGATCAATATTCTGCCGAAGGAGATTTACGCCATGGGTGGGATTCAAACCTTCGAACCTCTGGTTGAAAGGCGAGAGTCGGAACCACTACACCAAGAAGAAACAAAAATGATAACCTAAGAGATCCATTGTATAAAACACTTTGCCATTAAAAAGCAAGCTTTCCATGCGTGTAAAAGTCTGATGTTGCAATTCGGTTTTACCATACTTTTTAAGCAGTTGAGGACTCTGTCTTCTTATAGCACCCATCTGTGCAAATTCTCTTGCCCGGAACACACATGGACTATATAGGGTACTGAACCACAAAGTATCACATCCACGATCAGAAGAGAGACTCGATCTGTGGCTGAGCGTTCGGAGATGGGTGCTTTTAGAACACAGATTCCTCAACTAAATGGAGCCCAGCAGTGGATTATAGAAGGGCAATTCTTATCCATATGGGTGATAACTGAATTAAACGTACCATTTTGAGCTACATTTTTTTCTCTTATAGCTCAGTGACTGACTTTCAGAGATCAGTTTGAATTTTTTTCTGTAAACAATACTTATGTGGAAAATATGCTGCCCAATGTTCGGGTATAGCTTGTTTTAACAGTGTATAGCTACAACCAATCAGGAAAAGGGTTTTTGCATCAGGTCAAAAGAACGTAATTGTTTGTTTGCGTTCGAATGCCATCAAAAATAGTTTCGGTTTAAAAGACAAGTTTATTTTTTATTCATTGAAAAAAAATATAATGTAACAAGAGGCACATTATAGATGGGAGTGAAAAGCAAAGAAACATTTGAAAATTACTTTTCAGGTTGTGTTTCAATTTTTTTTAATGTTTTCCTCATGTAATTTCACCGTGCTTTCTTTTTTTCAACTTAAATAACTGAAAAAAGCAAGACAGAAATGAAGGTCATGTTCAGAGGGTGGGTCGGTTGAGTGCAACCCAACAATTTTTTTGCATAAGCTTCTGCAATCTTGTTACAGCTCCTCTTCAAATTGTATAGTACATTGAAACTATCAGCAGATCAGGAAGTTCTCCAATGAATGTTAGAATTAACATTTCGTCTCAATGTAATTTCCGTATTTTTCTTAATCCTATTCAATATGCTTATACTTGAGTTCATTGTGCCATAAACTTATAAAGTCCATACTCTACAGACACTGGCCACCGAATATGGGCGGATCCTGGGGCCGATTGCTAGAAATGATCTTAGCTACCCTCTTCATACTAAGACGTATTGACTTCTTGTGCCATCCTCGTAACATAGACATTAGCGTCGATACGACTATGTTAAGAGGGTGGCGCAAGAACTGAAGACGCCTTAGCAGGAAGAGGATGGATAAGACTATTTCGTGCAATTGGCCCTAGGATTCTAACAATAGAGGATGGGGTGGGAAGTTTTGAAATATTCTGACAATCGAAAAAAAACCCTCGCATATTACATTCCGCCGCAGAGCTGACAAGCAAAGAAAAAACGCCCCCACCCTCGCCCTCCCCCTGGATCCGTTTATAACATTATAAATTTCATAGTCAGATCCTAGAATTTGAGCTTAATGATCATGGTACAAGGCGAATGGAATAAGTTACGTAACGTAACTTAAATATTTGCTTTATCTTAGATGCAATACGCAAAACAAAAGACAAAGGCGATATGAAGCTAAATATCGTTCAATGTGTGCTTTATTGATTGCGATAAACATGATATATATGCTGACAATGTATCTATATACAGATATCTCTATGCAAAATATAGTATTGCATTGTAAAGAAATTTCAGGCGTTATTGAATATTTGTGAGCTGTTTTGTCGTGGAAAATAAGTGTGCTTATCGTCACCAAGGATGTTTTACGATTATATTCCAGATATTTTGTATTTTTATATTTTATATATTTCCAGATATATTTATATTTTTGTACAATTATGATTGCGTTTATGCAAGTTTTATGCATATGTATAAAATCATTGAATAAATCATTCCAGAACTAAATGATAATAACAATTGTGATTTCTTTTCATCAAATTGATTTGTTAAATTTATACCCATACTGTCGATAAGTTCACCTACAACTGCATATACCCTTGCCCTGAAGACACAGGGACCACATCACTCAACCACAGGGTCTCACATATCCCTCTGATCACATACAACCCTCTCATCTATTCCAGTTGAGGACTCTGTGTTCTAATAGCACTGGCGTCTGCCCATATCCTTGCTTTGAAAACACAGGGACCACAACACTCAACCACAGAGTTTCACATATCCCTCTGATCACATATAACCCTCTGATCTATTCCAGTTGAGGACTCTGTGTTCTAATAGCACTGGCCTCTGCCCATATCCTTGCCCTGAAAGCACAGGAACTACAATACTCAACAACAAAGTCTCGCATACCCCTTCTGGTCCCTATTGCATAAACAGTTGCATTTAAACGCAAGTCAGAAATCTAACGCAACTCCATTTTCAACCAATCAGGAGCGTGCATTTAGAACTTGCGTTTAAACGCCACTTTTTATGCAACAGGGCCCTGATCACACATGTCCCTCTGGTTGAGGCGCGGTTAGAGGTATAAGTGTGCAAGGATAAGTGCACAGGCATGTACTATTAGAAGACATAGGGGGCGTTGCTCAAAAGTTGCAATTGATCGCAAGTTACAGTTGATCGGAACGCACCAATCAAATTTCTGGTTTCATGCGCGGCTTGTTAAATGCGCATACCGTGCGCGAATGAAAATGCGCGTTACATTTTGCAAAGTTGCAGTTGATTTGCAGTTGATTTTGAACCACACTTGCATAGTCACTTACTGAAAGTAATCATACTGGGAGATTTACCCTGGACATTAAAAGAAGAGTCTACCCAAAAATTATATTTCTTCAACAGGAATAGAAAAAATAGATGAACAGAACTCAAAAGGTTTGAGGAAAATCGGACAACTAATAAGAGAGTTATAAATGTTTAGACAAATTTGCAACTGATGACGTGACAGGTGCACAACTGACTATCTATTACATTCATATCAATGTTATAAAATGTCACTTTTTTCCCCAAAAATATGACTTCCTCAAAACTTTAACCATAGGATGTATTTAGGATATGTAGATCCACTATTTGCATGTTTACATTCATACAAACTTTGCAGCTTTCTGTAAAATTGAGGAATTTTGCACCCTATTTATAATGAAAACTCTGGTTAATTTATTGTGCACCCATGATGTCATCAAATTGGCAACATGTCTGAAAATTTCCACTGATTTGCTAATTCATTTCAAATCTTTAAAAATTCATAACTTTTTTATTACTTGTCCGATTTTCTTCAAACTTTTTTTTTTGTTTTACTCACCAATTTTTTCTGCTTCTGTCAAAAGAGTATTATTTTTGGGTAGACTCTTTTTTTTTTTTACATTTAATGCTGCCCACTGGATGGGTAATGTTTCAATGATCAAACTGAGAAAATTTGGGCAGAATTGGACGTACAATTTATTCAAAAGTTATCGGGGGGGGGTTGTTTCATCAAGCTTTGTTGCAGCGACAAGGAGTCATTTTCCGACAGTTCCCATAGCAACTGTCAGCGAAAGTGCTTTTCATCCAATCACAATCAAGGAATTTGTTAGCGCTGACTAATTGTCTCTGCGACAAATCTTGATGAAATAGAGTTTTTTTTATTTACACCACATATATTCGATACGACATAATTACAGGACTATTTCTGTTGTATCTAGCAAAAATAATTGAAAAGGAAGTTCAGTCTCAAATTGACAATCATGTTATGATAAATGTAGACCAATTGCATTTTTTTAATCTAATCCCATAACCTTTAAATATGCACCGTATAATTGATGATTTCTATGAAGCTCTAAATGAGAAAGAAAGGGTAGCCGCAATTTTATTTTAATATGCTTTGATTGTATAAAATATTGAAAATTACGGTAATGTTACTGCTCCCAAAAATGCTCACAGTCATTTCCAAGAAACATTTCATTGAGCCAATTTGGCCAGTTTCACAGCAACATAGAGTTCCCTTGCTATGAAGTGTGCCGTTTGCTTAAAAGTGGAACTGTAGTGGAACTTTAATGCCTGCTGAAAAAAAAACATCTTTTTTCGGCATTTTTGGGGAATAGGGTAATACAAAACTCTCAATTTTCGACCTATGCCCAATTCATGTCATTATTATTACTTGCTTTCTCTTTGCTGAGCAACTATAAATTATGTGATTTGGAGGCCATTTTGAAGGAAAAAATCCCACTGTAGTCGGAAATGTATTTGCAATTGATGGAGTAAAATGCATGAAAACATTCCTTTCCAATAACTGATCCGGAATACATGTGAATGTATGGTCACACCGGCCGAGCGGAACCTTGGCGGTCCTTTAGCGGAGACAAACATTCATTACCGCTCGTAACCGCTCACCATCGCTAAACATACGTTGGCATCCACTAGTGCACCGCTGGATCAGCTCTCCAATCTGTCATGGTCCCTAGTTCCGCTCCAAAATGCAAAAGTTTTGAGCCGCACAAAAGATTGCGAGTGATAAGGAGAGGGCAATTTCCGCTCTGACAAAGTCCACCACTGCTAAAACACCGCCCAGGCACCGCTAGACGCAAGTTTGTGGCCGCTTGGATCCGCTTGGATCCGCTCGGTCAACGCAGAGCGAAATAATGCACATGCGTGCTTTGGTTCGCCGGAAGTTTAATTCAAAAGACATGCCCCACTTTGGGCCGTCTTTGAAAAGATGATTCTGTACATTGGTTAGGGCCTTATATGGAATTTTATTCTTTGAATTCCATTGTGTGAAGTACACTGCGTAGCACCTGGGAAATATTCCAGCTGCCACGACAGTGCATTCACACAAAAGCATTTCAAAGTGATTAAAATTCCGTTGCGCTATATGCGATTGCTTTGTTGTTTGGGGTCTCAGTGGGAAGCAATGCAGATTTCTGCGTTGGCCTAGCGGATCCAAGCGTCCACCAACCACCGTATAGCGGTACCAGGGCAGTGTTGGAGCGGCCATGAACTTTGCCAGAGCGGTAAGTCCCCTCGCTTCTTTCCGCTCGCAATATTTTGTGCAGCTCAAAACTTTCAGAGCGGTAGGAGGGACCATAAGCGGTGGTCGAGCGGAAACCTGCGTTGACTTAGCGGAGGCGAACTTATGTTAAACGGCGGTGAACGGTTACGAGCGGTGATGAATTCTTGTCACCGCCCAGGACAGCTATTTAGCACCGCCCATCCGATATGACCAGGCTATAGAAAAAGCGGTATTAGATGGGCGGAAGTAAGCGTTTTATCAAAGAGATCAATTGCTCTACCCACTTTGTGAGCGGTAACGAGCGTTGCCGAAATTAAATCCCCAATTCCTTCCTCTAAAGGACCGCTAAAGCTCCGCTCGGCCGGTGTGACCACACCTTAAAGGTTAATCATTCATGTATTCTTAACGCATGATTAGCAATGGGATAAATGTCTTTTTCAGCATATTCCGGCAATCGGGTAAATAAATAAAGAACTGTCAAATTTAGACATCTCTTTAATTCGTGTTTGTTATATACCAGATGGGCTCAAAAGTTCATATTATGTTTATCACATATTCATAGAGTTTGTCAAAACATTTGAACATGTTACTTGATGGATCTTCAGAAATATGGAAAAAAGTATGCTAAAGAAATTTTCAAGTTATTACAATATGTCAGACGAAAAACTGGCTAGTTGAACTTTGGCCGCTACGCTCGCGTTGTTCGAAAAGCTAAAGCCTAGTATTGTAGAATTTCAATAAAGACGCCTTTCATGAGAACGCTCACCAGTGAGACGGGGTTAACGACCACGATCCCGTGCATGAATTCGATGATGACGAAGATGGTTTTCGTTATTCGTGGATATCGAAAAATTACGGAGGCCCTAAAGTGACACCGAAAATGAGATTTAGAGGGACTGCAGCTATTGCGGCGAAACAAATCTTGTCATTATGTACGTCACCTTAGTGCCTCCGTAAAATTTAAAAATGCCAATAAATTTTTCCCCAAGGGTGCCCAAGTCACACCCACCGGATTAGAGTTAAGTAACCCCCCCCCCCCCCCCCCCCCCCCCCCCAGACTATCATATTCACCAATAAACCAGCAATATCATATGTTAGGATATGGGTACAAATCCGGTCAATTATCCTCGGATATTTACGACTGGTTGAATTTTGACCGCGACGCTCAATTTGTTTGTATTGTAGAATTTGAAGAAAGACGTCCTATCTCCACTTCCTGAGAACGATCATCAGAGAGATGAGATTGACAACCAAGAGCCCATGCATGAATCCGACGATGACGAAGACTTTTGTAAACGACTGAGTAATATCAAACAGGAAACCTGGATAGATTAAAAAATAAATAAATTGTAATTAGAAATAAATATCTATTGGTCAAGTAAGGTTTCTGTTAAAGTGAATAATTCGTTCGTGTTTTCACGAAGGGGCGAGAGCCAGAGGGTATTGTAACACGAAATGAGTTACATATCAATTGAAACATGTCCAAAACGATATAAACTATTTCCGACAAATTAAATCGAACGCAGACTTTCCGTACGCCGTCTATTCAATTGTGCGGACACAACAATCGAAAGCCGGTTCCGATTTGAATATAATTACAAAGGAACATGAATTTAATTTTTCGAGAATAGTTCATATCGTGTTATTTATTGGTCAAGTCAAGTTTTGGTAAAAGCGAATAATTCGTCCATCTTTTCACGAAATGTCGGGGGCCAGAGGGTATTGTTACACGAAATGAGTTACATCAATGGAAACGTGTCCAACACGATATAAACTATTTACGAAAAATCAAGTCGAACGCAGACTATCCGTACGCCGTCTATTGAACTGTGCGGACACAACAATCGCAAGCCGTTTCCGATTCGAATAGAATTACAAAGGACCATGAATTTGCGTTCGACTTAATTTGTCAAAAATAGTTTATGTACTGTTATTGGTCAAGTAAAGTTTTGTTCAAAGCGAATAATTCGTCCTTGTTTTTACCAGACTGAGGGTAATACGGATTTCCGATTTAAGTCAACTGTGACGAATGGCACGTCGACCGGAAGAAGTACGTCATAGTTTTGCACGTCTGGGTATTGCTACGTCAGGCGTATAATTGTGCACGTGACAATGAGGAGACGCGTAAAACTGACGTACTACTTCCGGTAGACTGTGACTGTGATGGTGACAATTGAAATCGAAATCTCCATATTGTTACACCAAATGACTTACAACTACATCTGCAACGTGTCCTTCTATAGAATCAACAAAATAGGATGCCCGTTGAATTGGTGCTATGTCATGATTTATTTGTCTTCATGCAACAATATCCGCAGGCTCCCATCACTTCGTGAAAACACGGACGAATAGACAGGTTTACTAATAGCTTCAAATGTATGCAAGTTTCTTGCCAACGACCGTAGTTACGTGGTATTCCTTCAAATGGTATAGTTACAATTGAACGACAATACATGGAATCCAGTTTGCATATATTACATGTTGCTATGTCGGGCAAGCCTCGGGCAAGCTTCCTGGGGCCGATTGCTCGAAATGGTGTTAGCTATCCTCTTCATGCTAAGGCGTCTGAAGTTCTTGCGCCACCATCTTAACATGCTAGTCGTATGTCTATGTTACGAGGATGGCGCAAGAAGTCAAGACGTTTTGGCGTGAAGAGGATAGCAAAGACCATATCTAGCAATCGGCCCCGGTGGTCAAAAGCAACCTTTGTTTATAAAGAACGCATAAAATGTGCATCTATATTAGTAAATCCGCCTATTTTTCCCCGACATTTGCTTTTAAATGCAGTATCATGAATATATTGCACAAAATATCGTGTGACAATGAAATGGGTTTTGGTGAAGCTAATATCTAAAATGTGTTGAAGACCTTCCGTTTCGTGGACCACGAGACTAATCCAAGATATTATATTTGTTAAAGAACACCAGTTATCATGCAAATAATTGGATAAAAATTGCAGAATTTAATTTTTGCGTACACGTTTTTATTATTATTATTTGATTATAAATTATTATATTATTTGTCAGATCTCTATAGCACGTTGTGTCAATTTAAATTTACCATTAATGTAACATCTTTCCCCTGCATTAAGCGAGATATATTGGAAAATAAAAACCCTTTTCCCACAGCGAGAATTTTTTTTTGAGGGGGGGGGGGAATAATTTGCTGTTTTAATATGGACGTTTCGATTTCATTCGTCACGGTGATCGTCGGCAGGAAGTACGTCATCATTTTGTGCGTCTACTTATTGTTACGTGCGCATCTACCTGAAAGACGCACAAATAAGACATACAGCTTCCGGACGACGTGCCTGTCGTCACAGTTGACTAAAATCGAAAACACCATGTAATATACCTGCAAAAACTCCGGAAACAGTCACACCAACTCCGAACAGGAATCCAGAACAGGTGTACACCGAATCAAAATTATTCTCATCTTTCAGCAAAATCTTCGACAAAGTGACAGTCGTCGTGTCTTCGATGAAGAAGCAGAATCCTTGACAGAACGCTAGAATAGCGCGAGGAACGTACGCCGAGCTTACGAAGTCGAGCAGGAAAGACGCGGAACAGATGGCGCAGAATGGGATGTAGATGGTGATAGCTCGGACCCCCTTCCCAACGAGGATATTGAAGACTGTGCGGCCGACCAGGCCACCTATCCCGCCGATGGTTGACAGGAAAACCGCCCGCCATCTTGGGATGCCCAGGTGCTGCGCGTGGGGTACAAGGAACAGCATCCAGACGTACGTAGCATTGCCGACTAGAAAGTGAATCGGGATGGAGAGTAGGGCGAAAGGTTCGTTGAAAAGACCAAAGGAATTAATGTAGAAGATAAATGAGGACGCGCTTAGATTGTTATGCGGGCGATCACTCTGGCAGGGCTTGTCTTCATGCAGCTCTGCGTTAAGAACTAATGTCTGTGATTCTTCCACGTCGATCTCTTCACTGGCATATCCTGCATTTCCTGATGTACCAAGGCCATCGCGTAGCTGCCCAACAGACGAGCCTACAGCATTCTGATCTATTGATACACATTCATTGTCAAATACCAGTTCCTTGTTGTTATCGTTGGAGCTACGCATATCCAGCGGTTCCTCACATATATTACCCCTTTCACAGGAAATCCCCTCAGGAAATCCCCTTCCCATCAAAGGATCACCTCTGTTCGTTCCCGATGGCATCTTTCGCCCATCGCTCTGCAAATCCTCATGATTTACTACATTCGGCAAGCTCACGTTGTTCGCCCTCGGCCCCTCCTCGCGGTAGGTTGCTCCGCAAGCGATTATGTTGAGTGAAAGACCAGCGAGAATCATGAACGCTCCCGCGTATCCGTAGGCCCAGAGAGAACGCTCCGTTACGACTGGAAGAATAGTGGCGCCAGCCGTGTAGCCGTACATGGTAATTGAGTTCATTAGGACCACGGTGTCGGGGAAGAATTGGTTCAGCTTTATCGATGATGCTAGTAACGCCATGGA
>BQKZ01004354.1:14400-24688 GCA_036244855.1 Temnopleurus reevesii
CCCCCCCCCCCTAATGAACTGAGATGACTGAAATATCCCAATGGGATTAGGGTTAAAATCGTTAAAATATGATTACCAATGCTGAAGGAAAAAGCATTTTAGTCAACCAGATGAAATTTTCACTGGTGATATCACATAAATCAAAATGTTTAGTCAAGTGCCGTTAGGTATTTTCATTCTAATCTTTTCACATGCAGTTTGAATTAATGAATATCACTTTGCGTGTATGGGGTGTAGCAAAAAGTGACTCTTTACTTATCTTTGTATCCAAATGCACTGACTGAGCCAATTAGAAATGAGCATTTAAAATAGAATAATTGCATAATTCTTGCAATAATCCTCTGGATACTTTCTGTTTTTATAGCATCATCTTGTAGAAAGCCATTCATGTGTTTATAAACTTCTTCAAACATCTCATAAAGATGAAATAAATTCTGTTTTGCTTTCTCCAGGTGTGCCTCCATTTGTACCCACTGTAAGCAGTGTAGACGATGTGTCAAACTTTGATGAGTTTGATCCCATTGATCCTATGAAACACAACTCAAGTGTTCTGCTGAGAAGTAAATCTGGATTCTCAGGCCACGACCTACCCTTTGTGGGATTCACATATTCCAAGACAACCAGTAACAACCAAGGATTGGGCGACATGTAAGTCATACCTCTGGCAAATAATGAAACTTGTAACATTTTTTTTGGAAGGATTGCAAGTCAGCTTTATGTATACGTAAACAGTATGAACATTTGATATGGCTGGTATGCAATATTATCACTTTGTGCAGTTTCATTCTTCAATCTTTACTGGTCAATTTGTGATTTTAAGTAATATGGTACCTTATCACTTGAAAACTACAAGGCGCGTGCATTTAAAAGCGCGTGTGACAATTGACCACGCGCATACAAGCGCACACCAGTACCACATTACGCTTTAAGAGATAAAATCATTGCACCTTGCTTGTTCTTACGTAATACGGAAAATATCACCGTTCTGGTTCCATACCCCATTCGGCCTGCGGCCTCATATGGAACCAGAAGGGTGATATTTCCCTTACTACGTGAACAAGCAGAATGTAACTAATAACATCATCAAGGAATTTTACAAATGGTGTAATTAAAGTATGCCTTATGAGGGCATCAAGTGCATACAGAGGTTGCATGAATATGGCATAATGTTATGAAATATATTTATTGAAAGCTTTATATGAGAATTGAATATTCATTGTGAATTGCACATCATAATGCTTTTCTGAAAATATCCACACAGGACCATGATGAATACTACACTCTCAGCTCCACTAGACACAGGCTCCATGCCTGATCAGAGACTACAGGATAGATGCAGACGTCTGGAATCTCAGCACAGCACCCTCACAAGGCGTAATGATGAACTGAGCAAGACATTGAAAGAGAAGACGGACTCTCTGAAGACTGTTCAGAATGAGAAGAATAGTGTAGAAAGGAAGCTGGCTGAATCAGTTTCTGATCTTACGGTAAATACAAATGACTTCCCCAATTACATTGAAATTATATGATTTTCGATCATTCCAAATTTATGTTTCCATAAAATTTGAAGATTTTAGTAGCAATTTGTCCTACCTAATCCTGTGGGAATTAATTATCATCACTCTTTTTGTGAAGTTTCATCCTTCTTTTTTTTTCAGTCTAAATGGTTGGGAGCTCTGACCCCAGTATGATGTACAATTTGTGCTTAGCTGCTACACATTGTAATTTTGCTTCTACTTTATAGCGGGTACTGTGGAAAGTTTTTAAAAGTGGAGGGGCTCCCATAGGGTAGCATGCATTTACTGAATAAAAGTGTGGGCTGCAAAATTGCTGAACGGTGAGGTAGAAAATATGAAAGGCTGACCTTTTCATTAAATTGTCCTGATATTATCATTTATATTTATCTTTTGTTGATGAAAGAAATTGAGACGTACTTTGGAACAGGAGAGGAATGAGCAGAAGGATATGGATAGCAAGGCAGTGAGGTTACTTGGAGAGATACGACAGAGCAGTAAGAAAGAACAGCAGCTCAGAGAGGAACAATGGAGGTAAGAGCATACTGCTGAAAAGCACTCCTCATATCACCACACTAAAATTAGCAGTTTGTCTTGTCTCTCAAAGGGCAGCTAATTAGGTAAAGTGACTTGATATCACAAACCATACAATTTCCAACATTATTTGAGGGCCATTCGGTACAAATGGACTAAGAGACAATATTTATACTATTTATTTGCACATCAAAATTCATTAAATAATTTAGCTGTAAAAATCATGAGTCAAAGTTAAAATGAATAGTTATGGCTTGCCAAAGTAAGATTTCATTTTGTTTTATAAAAAGAAAGATTTTGTTTTTTTGAAAATATTTGCATGTAAAATAATCATTTTAACAACCCAGAAGTAAGATATTTTATCCTAAAAGTTTGGCAGGTATGATGATGTCATTTTCACTCTTTACATGCTGAAAAGAACTTTGCTTTCAGCTTGATATTGATAATTCAGATAATGTAGATCACTCCAATACACATTTAGAAACATTTATGTGAAAATGTTTTGTAATTAATGAACTCATGCAATTGTATGTTTTTGAAGTGTGCTGATGATGGAATTATAGTTTTCATTTCTTTTTCATCAGTGCACATAGTGATATGTTTATGGTAAAGTTTATGGCACAAACTTGGTGAATTGTAATATTATTTTCATTATTTTTTTTTGTATGTTAGGGCTGAATTGGAGGAATACAAGGAAGCATTCTCTCAGATGGAAACTGATCGTCAGGTAGCCGTCAAGAGAGCTCAGAAGCTAGAGGCTGAACTGAGGGGCAAGACACAGGAATGTGATGACTTCAAGACCCAAGTTACCACTGTCAAAACAAAACTTACAAAGGTACTTAATTCTTAGATATTAGTTTGAAAATTTGCAATTAAAATGTCAATGTGAATACTTAATTATCTTACCACACTCTATTCATGATAAAATTCCATCCAATTATATGATTGTAATTGTTTTGTTAGACATGTTTACAGAATATTGAATTGTAGTACACTATGACACTCCAGTTATTGGTATACATTCAATCTATAAAGTTATATATATTTTCTTGAAAAAGATTATACACCTAATAACTGCACTGCTAAAGCCAAGGTAATAATGCTGCAATTGTAGAGAGCTTAGGGACTTCTCATCAAGAAGTGATAAACACTATGTACAAGCTGTTCATTATTATTATTATTATTTCTTAGTACCTTTTAACACTTTATAACATCAATCTTACCATTATGTGTTTATTTTGTGTTCTTTACAGTCTTGTGAAGGATCTCGCAGTGAAGTGGAAGAGCTCCAGTCTCAATTGGAGAAGGTAAGAATTCTTAGACATTTGCAGGGTTTGTTGATGGGAGTTGGGAAAGGGGGCAGGGGGGTAGGCTGCTGAGGGCGTGACAAGCAAAATAAGAAACATAGCATAAGAGCTCTCATTGTTTTGTTTGGTTTTGGTTTGGGCATCATGATGTGTGCTGTTAATCAAGTCAATTGGGACTGTCCCAAATTTATTCATGATTTTTGAAGTCTGAATGATATAAAATGTTCTTAATTGATTTACAGCTGAGCAGGAGTAGTAAAAGCCAGCTTGATGAATTAAGAATGAAGCTACGTGAAGCAAATGAGGGAGAAGAGAGGGCTAGCTTGACTGCTGATCGTCTCCGGAAGGAGAAGATTGAGATGAGGGAGGCTATCCAGGAGCAGTGTCAAGGATCCGTCCAGGAGATGAGAGCCTCAATCATGGATCTACAGCAACAGCTCCAGGAAAGCCAGGTAAATTAGCCAATAATTCATATCATAATTGCTTTTATGAAAATGCATGAGAGATCATGTGCTACACTTATGTAGCTAAGTCCGTGATGATATTTTCCCTTTTCAATACATCGCAAATGTTATGCAACAGGATACAAGCACTGAGATGACTCTTGCCATTATGCCTACCATACCTAGAGTTTCTTCCCTGTTGAGTAAGGCTAAGATGATCTCTTGTGCACTTTTTAATCATTTTTATTATCGACATTCATTAATTGATTTATATTTTTCGCATAATTTGCATGACAGGATGATCAACGGAGCCTTGAGAATCGTTTGAGGATGGTCCAAGAAAGAGAGAAGCGTATGCAGGACCAGGTTGAATCCAAGCATGGACTCACACAAGATCTTGCTAATCAGATTGTGGTAAGTGAGATTCTGACAAAACTGCCTCATACCAACATATGATACAAATACTAGTTTGCATAGCACACAATTTTGCAGAGTGCTTAAGATGATCTTTGTAATGTTGCTTTACCTTTAGTTTGGATGCCAGCAGCACACCAGCATTTTAAGGAATCAAATTTTCCTGCCAGATAGATTCTCATTTATTCCACCCGGGTTTAGTGCAGCGCAATGTGGATAAATTTCTTCCTGAGGAAAATTATTGTAATGAGTGGGACACAAGCCTCAAGCCTTCTTATTACGTAAGTTTTCACCACTTAACTTTGAAGGTCTCATCCCCGAATGAACGTTCTGGATTTCTCCACATTTGTTCTTCATAAATTTTGTCTTCTTGTAGGAAATGGAAAACAAGGTGACCTCGTACGAGCGAGCATGTAGAGAGTTTGAGCATGATCTCACTGCTAAAACCAGAGAAATGCAGGACAAGGAACAGGTTGGTATATAATCCTATATCAAAAGCACCCCCCCCCCCCCAGAAAAAAAAGGGGGGAAAGAGAGAAAAATAGATTTTATCAATTTTAAAAATGAATAGATACAAAATTAAATGGGCAAAAAATCATGATAACAATTGAAAGAATAAGGAATAAAGTGATGAATGTAATAGTTTAAACCAAAATATGAACACCTCCTGAAGTATATTTACTTCAAGCATTTTAGCATTCCTCATGAGATATCGCCTTCAAAACTATTTAGTAATCGTTTAGGCTGTATAGACTGGAAATGGAACAATAGAAATAAATTGTATTCCCAATTTAGCCGTTATTTTTAACATTCGTCTGGCATTTGTGACCTGATAACAGATTGTCATGGATCTTTTAGCTCATAGATTAAGGACAGAAATAACTTGCTTACAGTCTCTATGCATAGATCCGAAAATCAAGTACCCATGATACTTGATTAAAGTTTTAATTTTTCCTGAAAGTTAGTTCCTCTAATGTAATTTGTTGACAGATTACAATATTGTATTTCTTGTCTTACTTATCAGGAGATAAAGCAGTTACGATCAGCGGCTAAGAGGGATCGACTGACACTAGACAGAGTATCCACTCTCCAAGCAGATTGTGAGGGCTCACATCTTAGAAAGATACAGGAGCAAGAAGAGGTATAAATGCAAAGCTGACAAGGATATGTAGAAAATATATATTCATAATTGGAAGACCTTATGTGAGCAAGTTGCGTAAATGGGGGTCAATTAGTGTTTCATTTCAGAAAAACATTGTGATATGCCTTTTTTTTGGTTAATTTCACACTTATTTATTTTCAACTTTCTAAGGATATATACACAGGCTCTATGATCTAATGCTTGCAGCACCACACACATTATTATCTTAGTCATACCCATGATAACAGTCCATGAAATATATAATGCACCAATGTATCCACAAGCTTATTTTATATTAAGTTATGTACAAGTCCTGCCACGCACAGTATATGAATAAAAAAAAAAGATCATTGTGAAATCATGCTAATTCAGAACTGTGGTGATGAAAGTAATATTGAAAACCTGAAAAATCTGTATTCTATTGTGTACATTACTGACAACCCATTGCTATAATGAGAAAGTAACAAGATAACAAGTAATTAATTGTTATTTAGCATATTTTATTTCTTGTTTTTCCTTGTGATTTTGTAATGACTCTGTAGTCCACTTCATTTCATGTAGATCGAATCATCAGTCAATCAGAATCATTAATTTTTTTCTTCATATTGTTCTTGTAGAGTATCTCAGCGCTCAACAAACAAGTGAACGTTCTTCAGACCCAGATAGATAAGATGGTGGCTGATAGGCATATTCTCACTCAGCAAGAGAAGAAAGAGTTCAAGTAAGTTGTAATCCTTTCCCAAGATATTGTGCCCAACCGTGCACATGATCAACACCGAACATTATTGATCAAAGTGGAAGCATAATATCAAATCCCTCCCCAAAAGGATATTTCACATAAGACACAACTATTGCTTATTGTATATTTCTTGTGGATAAATGCATTAAATTCTGAACGAGTTATATGATAATGTTGGTTATACGGTGCTGCATCTACTGCTTCTCAGAACCATTGTTGCCTATTGATAAAATTAAGCACTCTTGACTAGGAAAATGTAATTCTGCCTCACAATGAAGCAACCTCTCCTGTTGAGTTTATATCATTGATAACCTGGAGAGTGCAGATTGTTAAATGAATATTAACACTAGAGTTCTTTATCATTAATGAAATACTGGGTTTACAAAAGTGTGCATGTTATTACGTTAACGCCATTAAATGATAAATTATTAACATTTCCTTTACAGACGGGTTGAAGCTGAGAAGCTCTCTGATTTGAACCAGGATAGGCTATACCTGCAGACCCAGGTTGGTCGACTAGAGTTTGAACTGAACCAGACCCAGAGAGCCAAGACTAGTCTAGTTGACCAGTCCAAAGAGATGCAGGCCAAACTAGATAAGGTGAGTTGCAAGACCACAACGTAAATTCACTGCTAAATCAGGGGGAAAATTGTTCAATTGTTGATTAAAAGAATGGGAGTTTCACATTTCAAATACCTAAATAACATATAAAACGTTGTGGGGTATTGCATTTTGGTGGAAATGAGTGAATAGAAAGAAATGAAAGTAAACGTAAAAGACGGAGGAGAAAGACGGAGGAGAAAAGAAAGGAGGAGAGGAAGGAGAAGAATGAAGAAAGGAGGAAGAGAAGGACTGGTAAAGGAGATAGTGGATCAAGAAATGAAAAGATATGGCAATAAACAGGATAGTGAAAATCGATTGTTGGTATCAAAAAGAAAGAAAAGAAGGACAAAAAGAGGGAGGAATGTCCTTGTCTTCGATAATTCCATTAATTGTCTCTAGGTGGCTGATAAGTACGCTGAGGAGATGTACCTTCTCAAAGACCAGCTGAGGGCAGCGTTGTCACGAGCAGAGAGGTCAGAGGTCAACTCCAAACAGATGGAAAGCAGTGAGAATGATCTGAAGCAGCAGGTTAGACAGCTACAGACAAGGCTGCAAGAAGAGGTTGAAAATGCTGCTACCACAATTGACGATCTCGAGGTAAAGAGCAAATTTGAAGGAAAAATGCAACTTTGATGGAAGATGTTTCATCAAGTTGTTCTTAAAGATATTGGTGATTTTGAGAATGAGTTTAATATGTATTGATGTGTTATCCTAATGAAAATGTCAATCATTCACCTATTAGAACTGATTACTAGTCATTTCAAAAGTAATTATTCACTTACAAACAACTTTAGGAAACACCTCCCAGAGGACTCATAGTATGGACTTTTGTGATATAATGAAACGGACAATGCATATTGAAATCTGTCTGTTGGAAGATTCTGTATCAGCCCAAATTGATTTCTTCCATAACAGTGGGAGGCAAATGAAATGGTCACCTGTTTTCCATTCCTTGTTAATCTTTCCTGCCCAACCTTATTAATTACACAACCTGTGATCATTCCAGAACACTGCAATATCAGTTTGATATGGATGCAGTTTTTGCAAGAGTAAACACAATTCTTTTAGATATGTTGACTAAACCAGCAATAGACTTTATATATCTCATTTTCATTTCATTGATACAAACAGGGGGAGAAGAAGCTGTTAGACCAGGAGCTCCATGTTCTGCGGGAGCGCTCTACCATCGTCACCTCACTGGAGACACAGCTCCGTGAGAAGACGGAGCAGTGCTCCACCATGGGCAAGGAGAAGCAGGAGCTGATGGTGCGATGCGAGTCGTTCGCCATGGAGAAGGGTCGTCTTGTCACACAGAATCAACAGATGGATACCAGTATGGCTGACTACCTGAACAAGCTTGAACAGAATGAATTGGTTAGTGTGATAGATTTATAGGGTATATTGTGAATGAAAGGGTCAACTGAAAAAAAACACCACAATATTTTATGAGCATTTGACCTGTGTGGAATTAGTTAAAACTGTTAATAACTAAGTTTCATATTGATATAAAATCAGTTATTTGAATTTAATCATTTTTGTACAGTCATAAGTTACTTCCATTCCATTCCATTCTTTGGAATACCCATTTTTTAAATGAACCGTGAAGTAGGGNAGACTTTATATATCTCATTTTCATTTCATTGATACAAACAGGGGGAGAAGAAGCTGTTAGACCAGGAGCTCCATGTTCTGCGGGAGCGCTCTACCATCGTCACCTCACTGGAGACACAGCTCCGTGAGAAGACGGAGCAGTGCTCCACCATGGGCAAGGAGAAACAGGATCTAATGGTGAGATGCGAGTCGTTTGCCATGGAGAAGGGTCGTCTCGTCACGCAGAATCAACAGTTGGATACCAGTATGGCTGACTATCAGAACAAGCTTGAACAAAATGAATTGGTAAGTGTGATGGGCTTATAGAAGTGTGTATTTCATGGAATAGAAGGATCGACTTTGAAAAGATCTTGTGTGCATGTGACCTGTGCAGAAATACTGACAACCGTAAGTAATTACAAATATTCTGCCTTGCCTGACATGTGATTGATTTCTGTCAGCGGTTAAGCTACTTGAAGACCTGTTGTCATATTGATATTTCAAGCTGTTCATATCAGAATAAAATGCAGTCATGGAACGTGATGCTAAAGAAACTATATAATCTACCATAATTCCCCTTTTACCATAAGCCAAAAAAGAGGCACGAAATTCATCATTTTGCAGATTTGTATATGGATCTATGATGACTAATTTCCTATTCCATCATTCTTTGATCACACAGAACATCAATATGCTGAAGACAACATGCACCATGTTAGAAGAGCAGGTGATTGACTTGGAGACCATCACAGAGCGTTTGGAGACAAGGCTGGCAGAATGTCGACAAGCGAGGGACACTGCTCGTGAAAGTTTACAGGAGAAAGAAGAGAGATTACGGGTTATCTCAAAGTCACTAGAAGATGCTCAGCTGGCAGGGTAGGTCTAGTATGTCTAATTATTTGCTCAGGAGAATGAACAACTTATGAATGGCTCATTTGAACATAATGATTTTTGCAAACTTCTCATACAAATGGTCAAATGAAGAAATTGAGAAAAATTGTTAAATCTATATGAACATTAATTTGAGTAAGTACTACTTTTCCTGATGATTTTACAGTCAGATCCTTGAGAGTTTTTGTTATTATTTATCACTTTATGTATCTTATCATTACTGTTAGATGATCAAGTCTAGCAATATCAAAGTTATTCCTGGCTTCTTGAATGAGATCCTCACAAATAAATAGTAATTAACATGTTCTATCATTTTTTTTATATCCCTACTCAGAACTCGTGCTGAGCAGAAGATCAAGGAATTGATGGACGCTGCAGATGAGCGAGAGAGGAAACAGGGAGAAGAACTTGATTCATGGCACAAACAGTTCAATGATCAAAGACAACAGATTAATGGACTCACTGAAAATGTAAGTCAAAATGATTTCTCATGAAGAGTATACTTTTTGTGAAAGTAAATCATGTGTTAGTGTGATTCACTGACTTTGAAAAAAAATGAAATGCCAGTGGAAATAAATGACAGTGCATGCTGCGTTAGTGAAATGGCAAAAGTTTCATGCACAAAATTAGGCCTTTTTATTTACAAGAACTTTTCCAATGGATTTAGAGTATCTGTATCTGTACATAATAGACATTTGGACATATTTTCATTAGTTATTCAATTATGTAGCTTTCATTCTGTGTGTATTGATATGTTCTGGAGATCCTTGAAAATCTTCTAGGATGGAATGTCTGCTTTTCATGCCGTGTTCATTATTTTGATTGTTATGAAAGTCAATACATTCAAACCTTTCTACATCAAGGTTCTTTGGCCATGAAAATATCCTTGTTATAACAAGTATTCATTATTGATGAAAAATATTGTTAACAGTAAGGACTAGTAAGACCATCTTGTTATAATATGATATAACGCTGTTATATATCCAACCATTTTGTATGAAAGTTATATTATATCCTACTCATAAGATTGTATCCATTGTCATTGGTCAATGAGCAGTCATGTGATTAAAAATATTTTCACCATGAAATAAATTGGATATGGCGTGACGTCA
>BQKZ01004354.1:37051-56035 GCA_036244855.1 Temnopleurus reevesii
ACGATGAGGACGATGAGGATGATGATGATGGTGATTATGATGTTGAGGGTAATGATGATAATATTGATGATGATGATGATAATTACGAGGAGGAGGAGAAATCTGAAGCTGAACCAAGCGAACAGACTTGACATCAACTGTACACTCCTCGTCAGTGATGATGTAAGATATGGGGATTATAATCTATATTACATGATGATCATGATAATGATTAAATCAATGGTTATAATGATGATTTTATTGATGATGATGATGATGATAAAAATGATGCTGATCGATTATAAGGAAGTTTTAAGTATGGCTATTGACTTTCGGATTGTTTCTCCTTCATGCAATTTACTTTACAAGGTAAAACAAGATTATTGTTGCAAAATAGTGACAGAAAAGAGCCTCTTATGCACAATAACGTGTCCCTTTGTAACTTCTGAAAACCCGTTTATTCTTGAATAGTTGCTTCTGATTGGAGCTGAGGAAGGTCTCTACACAATGCTGTTAATGGATCGGCAGAAACCACTTGCCCAGATCGGAGGGGTGAGCAGTGTCTTCCAGATGCACATTATTACTCAACTCATGCTAGCGGTCATGATCATAGGTCAGTCAAAATTCAATGTCTTCCCCTTCCTGTTTTAGAATACTAAAGTCCTTGAATTTGATCAGCTAATCATGTTTGATTAAGCTTGATTTTAGTATTATTCTATGAGCTACAGCAGGTATAAACAAAATCCTTTGTCTTCATTTATAATAGTTTTCTTAAAATGTAAAGTTATCATCTTCAGTAATATGGCCTATTTTCCATGAATCAGGATTAGGAATGAATAGCATCGATGTCACTTCTGAATTTTGGAAACTGAGCTCAGATACAATGTACATTAGAAAGTATATGATTTAATATAGTATGTAAGGTTAGGGTAGAAGGGGTAGAGAGAAAGAAGTGTAATTGAAGAACAGGGAGTAGTAAGATGCTGAAAAGATAAAAGGAATGTAGCAGTGATGTGGTGCATGAGAAAAGTAGGGTGTATAGAATAGATACGTGTAGATGATATTTGAGAAGATATAATTCAATTTATCCTTGTCTGTTTTGGCCCCATTTGTTTTAGGAACACACCATAGCATACACTACCTTCCTCATTCAAGTTTGAGATATATGCAGTGCCTCCCTACTCATTATTTGGAGATTCAGAAGTTATTATGTTAGTCAGTTTTCATAATCCGTCTTTGACTGAGTGGCTATGGTATTATTCCATGGGAATCAAACTTCACCTTTTTTTTTATTGTTCAGGGCCAGAGAGAAACTTATGCATTGTAGACCTGAAGCATTTGAGGACTGTCAGCAGCCAGGCGTCTGTCAGTGATGTCATTGTCAACTACACCCACATTGAAGACATACAGGTGAGTCAATACAGTAGTGGAAGAAGTACCTTCGTCAATAGGTTGCGTAGAATAGTTTACTTTGCATGCTTATGCTTGAAACCTAATAATATGTCTGTGAAGTGAAACCATAGCCAATATTCAATTAGTATTTATTTCATTCAAAAGTAAAAAAAAAAATTCATGTACAAGATAAAATCTACAAATAAAGTCGTATGAGGAGACAGCTGAAAAGAACAGAGTCTTATGAGATGCTGCCACCAACTATGAATAAAATATGAACCAAGTAACTCGAAATATATGCATATAAAAAAAAAACTTCAAACTTGGATTGTAGGTGATCACAATTTTACTAAATTTGTTTTAATCAAATAACTCCCTCAGGATTGAAACAATGTAGATAAAATATGATCGTCCATGCTCATTGGATATGAGTTTTGCCATGGAGTGTTAGAATTACAATGCTGAACATTAATGCATCAAAGTTTCTTGAATAGAATTAAGTTTAGATTTTAAATCTGAATACTACATCATGTGTTTTGTTGCAGTCTTGTCATCTGTTTGCCTGCGGGAAGGTCGATGGTTCATTCTACCTGTGTGCTGCCATGCCATCTAAGATCACCATTCTCAAGTACAGTGAGGGACTTTCAAAGTTCTGTGTCAGAAAGGTTTGTCTAAGCATCATATTTGCTTTCATTATTTTTCCATCAGACATATGGGGTGTTGCTCAAAATCAACTGCAAATCAACTGCAACTTTGCACATTGTAACGCGCATTTTCATTCGCGCATGGTACGCGCATTTAACAAGACGCGCATGAAACAATGATTTTGATTGGCGTATTCCGATCAACTGCAACTTGCGATCAATTGCAAGTTTTGAACAACACCCCCATAGTATGGTCATGACAATAGAAAATTATTGGCCTAGGATGGTATTGTAATTTCATTTCTGTCTTTTCTCTTGTGCATGCTGCGAATAAGCTATGATGACATAATCACTGTTTAGTTTGCACATAAATTTGCAACATAAACAATGGTCATCAATGAGAAACATGCAAAGATAAGAAACTGCAAGGGAAAAAAATAAAGGAATGATTTAAGTTAGAGACCAACCTGGGCCTACAGGAAGTAGACATTACCAACATTGTAACTATGCTGCACTTCTTGATATGGTTGCTGCCTTGTGATTTCCTTTCTAATATCTCATGTAGATTGATCTAATAAATTCAAATTAAGATTCAAGTTGACAAATGGTCTGGAAAGTTTATTGTTATAGTAAATTGTTGCCAAAATCCATGAGATACATTGAATATAGGACACATGGAACTATTGAATGAATCTAATAACTTTCAAGTATTTTACATCTATTTTGCAGAAATTATTATGATTTTTTTGAGAAATGATTTCATTGATCTATCTTGTTATTATAGGAGATCAAAACTGCCGAGCCCTCAAGCTGTCTCCTCTTTACAGAGACAAGTATCTTGGCAGGGACAGATCGGTTCTATGAGATAGAAGTCAAAGATTTCAAGATTGATGGTAAGTTCTCACAGAGTCGTTATCAGCTTGTATTATGATAGGGGTGACATTACATATGATGAATATGATGATGATGATGATGATGATGATGATGATGATGATGATGATGATGATAATGATGATTATGAAGATGGTGCTAATGATGATGATGATTATAATTATGATGATGATGTTGATTATGATGATGATGATGGTGATGATGATGGTGATGGTGATGATGATGATGATGATGATGATGATGATGATGATGATGATGATGATGGAGATGATATTAATGATGATAATGATGATGATGATGATAATGATGTTTGTAGGGGAGGACGAGATGAAATTAGATCAAACCGCCATGAGCACCGAAAGATGGATCTGTGCACTATACAGTAGTGGCACTATGAGTATGATCATCATGACAATGTTGAATCTAGCTTTAAATACAAGTATGATGAAAGACCACAAGTGGCCTGTACAATGATGAAAGAAAGCTATTTCCACATGTCCTTACCAATTTTGTACTTTATTTTATATTTCCAGAGTTTTTAGAGTCTACTGATACTAGCCTGGCGTTTGCTGTGTAAGGAGCATCTCAGCTGGATAGCTTCCCTATAGCAGCCATCCAGGTCGCTCCTGACGGAGAACCAGAGGAATTCTTGCTCTGTTTCCATGGTAATTATATATTACAGTTTCACATTTCCTATAAAATAGCAGTATTATAATGGGCTAGTCTGAGAAAATTGTTCTGTATTGTAAAGAAGTTAAGAGGAAGGAATTTTGGAAAATTTGCAGAGGCAATTTTTACTGACTAATTGATACTGCGAACTGAATAAATTCAATTTGTTAATTATTTTACTGTGCATATTGAATTGAATCTCTCTGAAAAATGATAAAAGTTCTTTTCTAAGCGCATAGGAACATGCTATGGTTATGTGTTATGCGCTATATAAGAACTGAATATCATTTATTATTATAATTATTTTCATTTTATGTAGCCCCAAGATCGTTATGTTATCCTCTCCGTAATGGGTTAGCATGTATTAGATTACAGCGTACTTCCTCCTTATCCTATTCCCAGTCACAAAATATTATAAGTTCCTAAGAAGCTTTAACATTGTTTAAGAATAAAGTTTTACTGTAATCTTTTTCTTATAATGTTGAATATCTAATCCCTGTATATTTCTTCCCCAGAATTTGGTATCTTTGTCGATGGCAAAGGTCGTAGATCACGACCTGATGACATGAAATGGTCTAGACTGCCGCTCGCATTCACGTATCGACAGCCATACCTTTACATGGCACACTTCAACTCTGTGGAGGTCTGTGAGATCAAGCAGAATGCCGAACCTGAGAGGTAAGAACATATTGAAATGTAATTTAATGGTTAAGATTTGTGTCTTCTTAGCAGAAGATCGTTGGTTCAAATCCCAGCCATACCTTTACATTGCTCACTCTGTGTCTTTGGAGGTTTACAAGATCATGCAGAATTCCACATATTATGCATCTATGTACAGGACTTTTCTGAAACAATGCGACAATGTTCATATATGGTTTGTAAACTAGGTGTAATGTTCTTACATGGTAATAGTACTTCATCAAATTAAAAGTACTTCATAAAATGAAGCAAAATAAGAGCAAAGTGAGGTCAGATGTATAAAAAAAAGATTGACTACGGCAATTTTTCACCAAGATTTGGAAGGATTTTAGAATGATTGTTATCAATGACTGGTGTCCGTTCATTTATCAATCATCAATCACAAGAAGTGATTCGTGTTGTTCTTATAGTCTTTCTTAACTCAGTGAAACACCGCCCCTTTATGGAATTGCCTAGTTCTCGGTTATTCTAAGAGCTATAATAGCTTTGTTCATGAGTAGGGTACTGAACAGTTTCTCTTTCTATATTTCAACCCTCCAGTGAAGGGAATCGAACATTCCTGAGCCAGACGAACCCTCGCTTTGTAGGTCCAGCCATCACTCCTGGAGCCGTCTACATCGCTTCGTTGGGTGACCGCAACGTGGAGCTGATGTGCCTCCAGGGGAACTACTCCAACGGCTCCACACGGAGCCACTCCTCCTGCCTGGATACCAGCGGGAGTACAGTGGGTGACAGTGTGAGCGTAGCTGGTGGGGATGAGGGGCGTGGCACTCGTATGCCCCCTCCACCACCTGTTACGTCAGTGAAGAGAACCCCAAGTACACAGAGCCAGACTCCTCTCACACAAAAGAGATCTACTAGGAGGTAATTGCTGCCTTTCTTACTTTCTTGAGAGTGTTTCATAATTTGATTGGTGTTCGTTATAATGTACATTCTATGTTTGTCAACTGCATGTTAGAATTTTAAATACTTAGGGGATGTTGTTCAAAATCAACTGCAAATCATCTGGAACTTTGCAAATTGGGAAGCGCATTATCATTCGCGCACGGTATGCACATTTAACAAGACACGCATGAAACAATGATTTTGATTTGCACGTTCCAATCAACTGCAACTTGCGATCAATTGAACTTTTGAACAACACCCCCTAAGAGGATATCCTGAACATTTTATGTCAGTCCATGCTTGAGTATGGATTCCATTTTCAAGAAGAAGAAAATTATTAATGAAAAAATGTAGAGAGTCATGGCCTCAATATTATTGTTAGAGAATGTTAGCAAAATGCATTTGCCTTGTGAATAATCTTGATGATATGCTTGACTGAAGCACTGGCACCAAACTTTGAAAATATTTTTCTGTCCATTTACCAAAAGTATACTTGAACTTTAAACAACATTTTATCTGAAACTTGCTCTTAACTTGTTTGAATATATTTCTACTTTCACTTCCAGTTCTATGAAGCGTCCCCTGCAGGAATCATGGAGCAATACTCCCAAGGGAAAGTTCAGTCGGACGATGGATAGATCATCAGCTAGGACGCCCTCTACGTCATCATCTGAAGATGAAGTGAAGGCCAAATGTGGCATAAAGTACAGTACTGTCACATGCAGGAAGACTAGGAGTAGCAAGCGATAGACTTCACTGAGCAACTAGTGAACGCTCAACCACAAACTCACTTCCAAATGATGTACATGTACCAGAAAAATGCAACAGACCACACACACAGTTTTGGCCACAAATAATTTTCAAAGCCAATATCCGCAAATATTGTACCATATAAGTTTGAGGATATTTAAGAATGACGTCTATCTAATTTACATTGGTTTCAAATTTGAAATTATTCAGAAATATTTGAGAACTTTCAGAGAAATAAGGAATGTAGAAAAATGTGTGGGGGAAATTGTGTATTGCTGATAAGGTGTGGACAATGATCCTGATAACACAGTTAAGAAGACTTGAAAAACTTGACCAGAACCTTTATTAACCATTTACCTAATTTGTAAATCACTAAACAACACAATCACTTAAAGCTTGCTATAGTCTCTTCTAAAAAAACAACTAGCTATCTGATTGGCACATGGAAGGTGTATGTATATGTGTATAGTATAGAATTATATAGTGTGGGTAACGGTGTACATATCTCTATGATTTTATTCTTTATTTTGAATGTATACACTGGATGTTGCTGACTAATATTTGTAAATACTTATTTATGTATTAATCTTAATTTCTATTTGAATCACTTAACTGTAGAATAATTGATTGCATATTCGTCAAAAGTTAAGTTTT
Organism: Temnopleurus reevesii; assembly: GCA_036244855.1. Taxonomy (NCBI): domain Eukaryota; kingdom Metazoa; phylum Echinodermata; class Echinoidea; order Temnopleuroida; family Temnopleuridae; genus Temnopleurus; species Temnopleurus reevesii. Next base: position 43,615 of record BQKZ01004354.1, read on the forward strand.
ATCATGTTAGTGTCAATATAGTTCTATGTCTTTTTTTCATTATTCATGTGGGCAAGAATATATTATATTATGGCTGTCAAATAAGCATTCATTTATTGAATATGGGTAGAATTCATAAACGAGAGTTGTATGGATATTTCTTAGATTAGATTGACGAAACCGTGTTCAGGACAAGGTTTTAATATTTTGGGAAGAATTGCATGTCTGATACTATTTCACAAGTGATGTTCATTCACAGTTTATTTATATTGATTATTCTCAGCAAAAATTATGAGGTAGGCATCTCATCTGAAATTCTCTAATCTTTTTTTAGTGGGCAATGGGAATATATGGTAGATTAATTTTAAGTTTGGAATCAATATTTTGTGATGAAACATCTAAGCATGTCATATTATTATTTCAAGTCAAGCATTTGCTTACCTGCACAGCTTCTGGAATATTTAGTAGGACTGGAGGTCTAACATGAACAGGCAAACAAAGCTGAATGGAAAGTGTTCTCATGGGAGAAAACATGAATGATAAATGCTGGATTTAAGAAATGATACATCTCATCAATATACCAGATCGTCCCCGCATTTTTTAATCAGGCAAGGTCGATTGTATTTATGCACTTGTAATGCTTTGTTATTTGGAAGAAAACAAAAATCAAACATGTGAGTTGGTGCATCACATATTTTGCTTGACAGATCAATTCATTGATGGCCATTCACATCTGAAATACTCAAAACCACAGTTGCAGAAGCATATCAATTGGCATTGTTATTTGAAGTGAAATTTGAAGACTTATTTGAAAAGTTTGACAATGGGATAACCATATTTGCTGTTTCTGTACTTCCTCATTCCAGTTGATGTTACATTGGTTGCCTAAGTAATTTGAACATAAGGGACAGAAAATCTGGACAAAATACACAATTTTTCATGACGCCTCTGGCATACCAAAGAATTTCCCACATTTTTTTCGAGAGAAATTTGAGGCAGTCTGGTGATTACCTGTCTTCTGAATGAAACAGCTGGAAAATTTTTGAAAACCCGTTGTTTATTTTGTCCACTTTCTGTATCAACAATTTTTGTAGCGAAGCTTTGCAGTAGCATTGGATTTTCATGTTGTTTTGAGAGCGGTTTAATTGACCATGACTTATTTTTACATCAGTTCATATTTGATTTAGCCAGTCGATGTAACTAATTGACAAATGGAAGTTGCCCAATTATCAAAGTCACATGCATGTGGGTGTCATTTATGATGAAATTGTTAAATTTCAAAGGCATTTCATGGGAATCACATTAAAAATAAAAGTTTTTAAGGCTTTTAATGTGTGTAAATGTTGATTCAGAATAATGTGATCACCATTTTCAACTTGAAGTGAGATCTTCTTCATGCAAGGTGTGAACGGGGATGACATTTAGCATCAGATATATTCACATTAACAGTCTTGGACATTACATAGATTTGGTCTTGTTTTAAATGTAAATATATGCAGGAATATATTTGAGGAACAGTATCAATTGGTATGGTTAGTGATAAGATATATGCCTTATAAATGTACATGTAATATCAAAATGGCTGGAGAAATGATCTTAGAAATTAGACTGGACTGTATCTCGAGTGTATTAGACTTCCAACAAAGATACAACAGGGTTCTTTTTTTTTCTTTTTTTTATTCGGGACAGTTTTGAAGTTTGCCTTCTGATATAGACCATGTGGGTATTTTATCAGAACATGGCAGTTTTCTTTGTCTTTGAAGAGGCAATATCTGAAAAATTAAAAAAGTATATTGACTCCTGCTTGGAGTCATTGTGTAAAGGCTACAGTCAAACAGTTTGTATTTGCATATTGAGNAACAAAGCTGAATGGAAAGTGTTCTCATGGGAGAAAACATGAATGATAAACGCTGGATTTAAGAAATGATACATCTCATCAATATACCAGATCGTTGGCAGCTCATTATTTGATCAGCAAAGTACTGTCAAACTTCCCTAAGTCAACATCACATAAGCTAAAACTGTAGCATACCTGCCAACCAGTAAGATTTTATCTTATTCAGTAAGATTTTTGGTGGTAAAAACAGCAAAATAAGATTTTTTCACAAAGATTTAGAAAATGATAACAGCATAGTGTTCTCTTAAATTTGATTGAGAGTAAGATTTTTTCCTTATTTTTGCATGTAGAATAAGATTTTTGTTATCCAAGAGTAAGATTTTCCAATTTGAAAGGTTGGCAGGTATGCTGTAGTCGAATTTCCTTTCAAGTCGGACTCCTCTATTATTTTACCACACAGGTCAAATTTTCTACAAGTGCAAGCTTTTTCATCAGTCTCAACATTTCAAATTGGGCAAGGTTGACTATATTTATGCAAATGTAATTCTTTGTTATTTGGAAAAAATCAAACATTCATTTATCAGATAACTTGGTACGTCCCATATTTTGCTGACATATAGAATCTTTGAAGCATTTCAATGGGTAGCCTTTTGAAGTGTAATTGGATGATTTATTTGATAAGTTTGATGATGGGATTGTCATATTTGCTGTTTCTCTCCCTCAGTTGCAGTTGAGTGGTCAGATGGATAGATTTGTCTGAGCAATTTGAACATAAGGGACAGAGAATGTGGACAAAATTACAATTATCCATTCAAATTTTCACAGTGGTCCTACAATAGCAAGGGATTTTCCCACATTATTCTGCAGAGAAACGTAAAGTAATTGTAATATGCTATTTTTACTCAACAATCTGGTGTTTGTCTGCTGAATGGAATGGCTGTAAAGTTTTTGTAGGGAAACTGTTTATTTTGTCCACTTTCTTTATCAGCTATGTTTGTAGTGAAGCTTTGCAGTAGCATTGAATTTTCCTGTTGTTTTGAGAGCAGTTTATTTGACCATGACTTACTTTTACATCAATTCATACAAGTCCATTTGATGTAGCAAGTCCATGTAATCAATTGACAGATGGAAGTTCCTCAATTATCCAAGTTGGTAGGTGTCGCATGCAATTTCAAAAGCATTTTCTGAGAATCACATTCAATGCGAAGAGTTTTTATGGATTTTACTGTGTCTAAATGTTGACTCAGAATGTTGTATTTGATCAGCATTGTCAGCTAAAAGTTAAAGCTTCTTTAGTTCAGGGAGCCATTTCATGAAAATTAATCAGTGCGACAAGCGCCAGTTTTCCGACAGTTACTATATAGCAACAGTCAGTAGCATATTCTGAAATCAAGGATTTCACTGGATTTGTCTTTGCTGACTAATTTTTATGCTGACAAAATTTCATGAAATGGCCTCCTGGTGTGGACAAAGGTGAGATTTAGCATTATACATACATGTATATTCATATCTTGGACATCATTTGAATTTGGTCTTGTTTTAAATGTAAATATATGCAGGTAAAGATTTGAGGAGCAGTATTAATTGGTATGGTTAATGGTAAGATACATGTATATGCCTTATAGATGTAATATAAAAAGGCTGGATAAATGACCTTGGAAAAGAGACTGGACTGAATAGTCTGTATATCGATTGTATTAGACTTCCAACAAAGATAGTTCTTTTTTTATTCCGGACAATTTCGATGTTTGCCTTCTGATATAAACCATGTGGGTATTTTATCAGTTTTTTTGTCTTTGTAGAGGCAATATCTGAAAAATTAAAAAAGTATATTGACTCCTGCTTGGAGTCATTGTGTAAAGGCTACAGTCAAACAGTTTGTATTTGCATATTGAGGGTTTATTAATAAAGTTGTAAATATATGTATACAGACACTGAATAATCTTGAGATTTTTTTTTTCTTCCTGTTCGTCTTATCAGTACAGTCCAACCTCGTTATAAAGAGCACTTGCACAACAAGCATTTGTTCTTACCTGTACAGTGGAAATACTCTTTATAAAGAGATCTGGAGGCCAGATTTTTTTTTTTTCTCCCTCTCCCCCTCTCCCCCTCCCCTTCCTCCCATTCACTCCCCTCCTTCTTTCCCTGTCTCTTTTGAAGATACTCAGATCTTCTCACTGCACTGTTCATACTTCACCTATAATTAACACCACAATTAATCAAAATGTTACACACGTTGCCTCTTACAATTACAGGTATGTAACCCTAGGACGACACCAATGGCAAGAGAACCACGACTTCTGTACAAGAGATGTACAATTAAAACTGACAAACATTAAAGGATATATTGAAGAAGGACCTTTTTTGGCGTAGATAATCCAGTAGGATTGATAAACGCCCCTAAGCCTCAACAACAACATTTCATGAAACTTGTCAGCATTGAAATTAGTCAGCGGGAACAAATCCAGTGAAATTCTTGATCCTGATTGGCTTAAAACCATTGCCACTGACTGTTGCTATAGTAACTGTCGAAAAATCGGTGCTTGTCGCACTGACTAATTTTCATGAAATGGCACCCTGATGTAGCTGAATGTCTGCTATAGAGATTTCTGCTATAACAAGGTATTATTGATGGTCCCAAGCACCTCGTGATACCGAGTTTCTTCTGTTGTGTGCAAGGTGATTTTCGGGGCCTTAACTTTTTAATTAAACTCTCGTAATTTAACCTTGATATAACAGAATTTCAATCTAAAGTGGAAACTTTGCTGGTTCCAAGGACCTCATTATAACAAGGTTCATCTGTATTCAGACCTTCACATTCAGGTCAATGTGAAGGTCTTGTTTGAACAAATCAGAACAGCCTTGAAGTATTATAAGGTACTTAGAACCATAAACAATGTCTTGCTTTTACACGACTCTTGCTAAAACAGGGTTAAAATATGCATCAAATGTACAAAAAAAAACCAAAATACTGGGATAAGATAGACATGTCTTTATAGCAGCAATGTATGTGCATCAGACCTCTATATATCTAATCTCCATTGTGCCTTGTAATGCAAATACTGTTATATCAGACTCTGTCTAGGAAAATACATTACATGTTAACAGTGGTGACAAAAATGAACAGGACAATTGTAAAACATTGTTTGAAATAAATGTTTTATTCCAATCTACAAAATGAAAAAAAAAAAAACGACAACAAAGAAATAGATACAAACTGAACAGATATTTCCTTCATCACATATCCAAAATACACATTAATAATTATCTTCTGTGCTGCAAACTTTAGTCCCTATTACATCAATAGAATTCTTTAAAATATCTGAAGTTCTGAAGCATGTTGACAAAATAGCTTACATTTGTGAATATTGGCTGGTAAAATAAGCATGAATAAATCAAAATCACTACAAATTATGCCTACCAATAGGAAAAATTTAACCACAAATGCATGTTCATTTACACTACCATAATCAATCTGTACTCCCCATGACAGGGAATGTTCACACTTTGTGCTCAACCTATTATCAATATCTTACAGAAATTGTTTAGATACAATGATAGATATACATGTAGTGATTGGGATAGGCATATTGTGTCCAGGTATAACATCCAGTCATTATTAGACACACTTTTGTGTGGTGAAATTTATCAGGTAGGTATTTGATCTATCTAAATGATATGATATCTATACACAGAAGACATACTTCATGGACAAATATCCCAAAGTACAGTTTCACTGGAAAGCAAAGTGTAAATAAATCAAAACCAAGCTTAGACTCAAATTCATCATAACAGTCAAAGTCTTAACATCTAATACATGTTGCATATTTGCATAAAATATTGAATTTACAGACATACAAGCATAGACTTCAGTGGGTGACTTCAAGTACGGTGTGGAACGCTGGTGTTGGTGTTGCAGCAACACCAACACCAGCCTCAACACCAAACCTGAAGTCTGTCGGTGTTGGGGTTGACCTCGCAAGATTCTGACGTATTTCCGGTCGCTCGTGTTGGTTGCTGGTGTTGAATGTCGTCTGCTGAACCGAGGATCACGGTCGGTGTTGACGATTCACGTGCAATTTTCCCATCTCTCAACACCAACCCCTAGGGATCGGGAAAATTGCGACTTCAAGTTCGGTGTTGGTGTTGGTGTTGAAATCATGCATTCGTTTTCCACACAGAACAGTAGCAATTTTGCTCCGAAAACTCGTGACATGTCGGTGGTTAAATTAACTTTCCGGTAAAACTTGCAAATGAAAACTAAAACCAAATACTTTATTTTGGAAGGCAATATTTTTTCTTCTGGATTTTGAAAAAGATTGCACGATTTGTATGAATTAGAATAGATTAATTTGAGAATTTCGGACCCAAAATTATTTTATCGTTGAGCCGTTCGCGAGGCTTTCTGCGCGCGCGAGTGACGTCATTCGGTATCGTGGCTGGTGTTGGGCGATCGATACAGCGATCGTATCGCTACTGTAAACTGACCAACGGTGTTGGAGCTCGGTTCACGGGCCGATCTGCTCTATCAACACCAACACCAACACCGCACACCGTACTTGAAGTCACCCAGTGTTATTAGAGACAAAATAAGCTCAGTTTGGTAATCATGGGTCTCGAGGAATGCCGTGGATTTATATCAAACAAACATGCTGCAATTCTGATAATTACCTAACAGTGATATGCCCTAGCCCATATAACATGAGACTTCAAACAGCTCACACTATCACTGTACCATACTTGTCATGCATATCTTATAAGTCAGAATTAATTAAACTGGATAATTACAGACTTACAGAATTACAGACTTCTAGTTCTACTATGAAGAGGTGCAGCTACATGTATCAGTCTATATTACACATAACCACCTTATCATAACAGAAATATTTCTAAATTACTGAAATGTATTCGGTTGTCAAAATGGCTATGTGACATTTTAGATAACATAAATTTAGTATTATAAAGAAGAACTACTAGTTGTAAAGACCTTTACAAAGTTTCTATGAAATTTAACTCATAAATAAATAAGGCTCAACATCTTCAGAGACTGGGAAACGATACTATTTACCATAGCATCATGTCTTTGACATAAAAGAACAAACAAAAAGATTAGGTGAGAAAAATACAACAAGTTGGCCAAAATAAACAAGACTCTTAACCATTCTCATGAAGGAAAATTAGAACCTTCACTTCCTGCTCGTGCCTATTACAATATGTACTGATTCTATAAACACAAATTGAAAATCAAAAAGAAAAACAAGCAGGAAATTATGGTTTTGGATGTAAATTATAACTTCCTGGATTTTTTACTTCCCTTTTACATAAACTTCATCATTTTCATTTCTAACTGGTATTAACAGAACAAGGAATTAGACACATTACAGTAGAGATTGAAGTACACTGTGGACATTTTCTACCTAATGCACAAGTTTAAAGTAAGGAATTGAGGGGAAAAACGGGACAATCTATCTACATGAACTTGTACAAGGAATATGCAAAAAAAAAAAAACAATTCTTAAAATAAACATAAGCTGTATTTTTAGAGGGTATTGCTAGAAATTGGCAATCAAAATTGATTGACACATCACAATCAAAATGCTTTGTCTAATTAGAAGTGCAGAACATGACAGAATGAAATTGCATGCTTCAGTTTGCACACTATTTGCTTGATTTACAATAGATTACAACATTCTTGCAACATCCCCTTTAATAGTATTTGATATTTCACATTCTAACCCCCCTCCCCCTGATAATATGAGGTAATAGAAAAGAAATCACGACACGTGATAAAACATACATATACGTTTACACTGGAAACACAGTCGTCTTCTACAAGATATTCCACTTTCATATTGTTTGATTAATTTAAAAATTACATATGAGAAGAGGAATTCTTACAGTTCTTTGCACAGTTTATTCAAATGATAATGAAGAGTATACTTTGGTGTACATTTCATTAGATTCATACATAACAGACATAATGTACAGCAAAGTTAGAATTAATGCTTAGCATTATCGAGGCATAATATTCACAACTTATAATTAAAAACTGTTTTGTTGGACTTAATTTCAGGTACATGTATTATCTATGACAAAATGTCCATTTCTTAAAATTTTCTGTAGTATATCGTCACACTGGCGGTTCCAACACTGACACATCAAATGCTTAAAATGGCCAATGTTGATGGGATGAAAAATTGTAATCTAATTCACCAAGTTGGGAAGTAATTGCAAGGGCCATATTCGTGGAAAAAAACTTGTGAAATGCCCAGACAGGTTAGCGCAAAATACAAAGGAAAGTTGCATGAGCCCGAAACATTTTTTAGTTCAAGTGTTTGTGTCCAAAGGAACATAGATGCCAACTCTCTGAAATATTTCACCAACAGCAATTAAGTAATGGAAACACAAGGAACTGCTATTCAAACCAAGAAAAATTTATCAAATAATCGCCTTTATATAATTTCACTCTGACTGACAGAGCAAATGGTTCACATGAGCCACGTTTTTTTCTCACAAGCGTGTTACTATTTCCACATATTTTTGCTATTCATATTGTAATGTAATTCTGATTCTTCTCAAGAGTTGGCATTTATGTCACTGCTATAGGAAAATTAGCTTCCTAGACCGGAAAAAAAAAACCTGGTAAAAACCATCTCCAGTGTCATATATCTCTACATCAAAGCAGTCAAACAAGATTCAAATGGAGGGGAACTTTGATGCAGTATTTTCTCCTTACCCTATATTTGTGATAAATAATGCCAAAAGCAGTCTGGGTTCTGCTAAATCTTTTTAGGTGTGTGGTCTACTGCACCATGTCTGAACATGACCCTGAGGAGCTGATATGCTTATTGGACTGGTTGGTCTACCGTGTTGGTTGTGGAATCGGTCGGTTTCATCACATCTGGTAGCTCAGGAGGGTTGGAGTATGGTGTGATGTTCAACTGTTCAAAGTCAGCACCTTCACCTGCAATCAACACATATGAAAGCGAAATCGATCTGATTAAATAAATTGTGATTATAAGTTTTTCGCTTTACATCAATAATTGAACCTTCAATTGAGCTAATTTCTTTGAAAAAAAAAATCATTTACTGGGTATTTAGTTGCCCGTGGCTGTTAAAAAAAATCACAGCACCTGGACGGGATTTGAAACGGGATAACAGACTGCGTAACGAGACTCCGTGTATAACCTGTTGATGAATATAGAATCTAGTCAGACATAAAAGATATTTTGCAATCAATTGGAAAGTTTAGTACATGATTTTGCACAGACTTGCGATTGATATCAATCCAACGATTGATTGGAAATCTTTATGTTATGGGGCCCAAATCTACGTACATGATATTTCACTGAAAACACAGTTTACATTGATCAAGGGAAACTTTGGTGTTGATGATTTCTTTTTCGACTGGGTATGATTTAAAAACTGTATTAGCATCATAGAGGGGTATAGGGGTAGAATCAGCAAACCCCCCCCCCCCCCCCCCTCATAATCTGGGTTAATGTTATTGGGAAATGAGTCTTTTAATGAGGTTCATATTTGATTGCCTGGGGGCAGAGGTGGGAATGAGATCAGAACTGGGGCCTGAAATTGAAAATGAATTGTATCTCTATGGTACATCTTTTGCCATAGACTTACGATTAATATTTATCAGTAGTTTTTGAAAGTTTAATTGCATCTTCTTTATTACAGGCCCCAGGTCTTCAGGGGGAGAAAATCTTTTCAATCAGCTTTAAATAATACGAGTCATATCTTACACTCTCTGAAAGCCAGCCCCAGCATGGCGGGTGCCTGTGCCTTGGCTGTGTTGCTGGTGAGTCCACAGTCTCCTAACGTCTTAGTGTCATCCAGCGTGTCTCCATCCTTGTAGAGCTGCTGGTCCTCTGGCGACCTTTTGGTGATGCCCTCAATGATACGCTTCAGCTCAAACACTGTGTTTGTCTCCTTGGCGTCGGTGAAGATGGTCGTCTTCTGACGCTTGATCATCAAGAAGACATCCTGGAGAACACAGAGAGAGGGAGAGATAAATTGGATTGTACAGTGTGTATTGTTCAAAATTGAATATTTGTGGCGAAAGATAAAAAGGATAGAAGATGAAGAAAGAGGGGCAGAAGAAGTAGGAGAAGAAGAAAGGGGATGAGAGAAAGAAAGAAATGTAGATGAAGAAGCAGAAGAACAAAAAGAAGAAAAAAAGAAGAAAAAAAGAAATAAAAAAGATAAAAGAACGAAAAGAACAAAAAATAAAATAAAAAGAGAAGAAAAGAACAAAATAGGTGAAAAAAAAAGGATGTAGGAAAAGAAGAAGAAGAAGAAGAAGAAGAAGGAGGAGGAGAAGAAGAAGAAAGGAGAAGAAGGAGGAGGAGAAGAAGAAGAAAGGAGAAGGAGGAGGAGGAGGAGAAGAAGAAGAAGAAGAAGAAGAAGAAGAAAAAGAAGAAGAAGGAGGAGGCAGCATAGACCGATAAACCTTTAATGTCACCATTCCACAGATATGACCATGGCATAGTCATGGTCTCAAAATTTGAGAAAAAAAGCAACAACAAATGGGCACGCCACAGATTTAAACCTAGATCTACCAATGGGCTAGCCCACTTTTGCTTTGTTGGCACCGCTTGTAAGGTAAAAGTTTGTTCCATTTTCAGTCAGGTGCAACACCCTTTACAGAATTCTTTTGTGAGAGTCCTGACAATAATACACTTAGACAGAAAAAATCCATGGTTTATAGGAGTTTTTAACCAGTTCCTGACATTGAACTGTCTCCTACATCTATGATGGAAGTCGTCCCTACAATGCGTGTAACTGTAGTGCCGACTTTCACTGTGATGTATTAAACACTGAGTCTATGGCAGTATCGGGAGAGGTCATAGAGCATGCATTGTTGGGCGCGAATATACTTTCCTATCCAGCAAACTTTGTTTTCATCATCCAAATTTCATCAAATTTCATCAAAATTATCAAAATTGTTTATGTGTAATATTGGCACGTTTCTCACCTTCAATGATGCCATTGCCAATTAATCATGATCAAGTTCAAGTACTAGGTTGAATCACTAGTTATGTTCGCGATAGTGAAGGCACTGCAGGAGACTGAAGTTAGCCCCAAATTTGTGTAATATTCAGCCGGCCTGATGGCTTCATTTTTTCATGTATGATTATGATCAGAAATTTGGTGCTAACTTTAGTTTCCTGCAATGACTTCGCGATAGCGAACATGACAAGCAAACACCAGAGATTCAACCCAAAAAACTTGAACTTGATCATAATTAATTGGCATCATTGAAGGAAATTTGATGAAATTTGAATAAGGAAAACTTGCTGGATACGAAAGTGCATTAGCGCTCATTGTTGACCATTGCAATAGTCGGCACTCTTCTTCTTCTTCTTCTTCTTCTATGTTGGTTTCCTCCAGTTGCTGGAGAACTGCAGTAATTTTGCAGAGATGCGCTGCATGGTTTGACTTCCATCTGTGTATGGAGGAGTTAAATGTGAGAAATTATAGAGGTTTCGATTTCATTTGTCACAGTCACAGTCACAGTTGATCGGGAGTAGGACGTCATAGTTTTACGCGTCTTCTTATTGTTACGTGTACAACTACTTGTCACATAACATTAAGCAGACACACAATGCTATGACATACTACTTCCAAGTTCCGTGCCCTTCGTCACAGTTGACTGAAATTGAAAACACCACATTGTTTAAAAAAAAATCCTCCAAACCGATGTATATTTCTGTCTTTATTCTTTAAATGTACACTCACTCAGCATCAAATCTCACTCAGTCAGTCAGTAAATAGATGCCAAACTCAAAGCAAAATCACAATTTCTCACATCTAAAAAAAAAAAAAAATGGTAACGTTAGAACTAAAAGAATAATGTTTCTCCTGCTGGCTTGAAACCATTTCGCACAGCGCAAAAGTTTAAACGACAAAATGATAGCACGGGAGACGGAGACCGGGCGGATCGAAGGCAAAGATCCCGCCGACGCGCTGGGGTGCTCCCAGCTGCAGCCGCTGGTACCCGCGGCACATATCCCCAACTTTATTTGCCTATGGTAAACGTACAATTTGATGAATATAAACATACCATATTCTCAAAAGTTGATGTAAAAGCTGTCTCTTTGCAGGAAAATGCAATAAAATTGTGATCAGATCAGCTACCGTAAGTTAATTCGGGTAATTCTGCCTGGAGGAACCGTCCTGTAACAATGAAATAATGCAACAAAGTTACCGGTAAATTGGCAACAAAAGAGTAGAGATTGAATACAGATTACGCAAAAAAAATGATTTTGAAATTAATTAATAAAATCTAACAGGCTTTAAAATATTATTACCGTCATAAATAATTTTTTTATTAATAAAATTGAAGAAATTCAAATAGAGGATGATATTTTCCGTGAAAGACCAGAATGAGTTGCCAATTTTTGGTTTCCAAGAAAGGCCAGCGAATGATCCGGAGCAAAATGAAACACGCCAAAAAATGAAAGTGTGAACAAAATGGAATGATCTGATCAATTGACTTTATAATCTGTTTTAATAGAAAAATGGTAAAGAGTTACAATTGTTAATAGTAATATAAAACATCCATTTGAGTGTTTTAGGTCCTGCGGACAT
>BQKZ01004355.1:9815-30008 GCA_036244855.1 Temnopleurus reevesii
CCCCCCCCCCCCCCCTCCCCCCCCCGTTCTCCAACTAGCTGTTGGTAATACCCCCGATGCCAAAACATTTCTTCCTTCAAAGTAGCTAGGAACATAAAAGAGCCTCCGCCTCGTTATCGATTCTCCACCCCTCCCCCCTCCGATTTTTATTACTGTACATGTGTATCACAAATAATTATCATAACACAGTCCTTGCACATATTGGTGACATTGCGTCTCTATGCGCTAAAATTGGGTCTTGTTACATTGGAGAAGGGGATTTGATTGCTGGTAAATGCTCCTATTTCCTAACTGCACTTCATAATACCGTAAACCTCAGTTAACCCAAAATGTCTCCAAGGAATCATATAGAAGCCAAGCACCCCTCTCAATTAAATTGAATACATTCGTTTTCCATTTAAAAACAATGACAATTAAAAAGTAAATACAAGACAACAAAATAAAACAATTAAAGTAGATGTTAAAAGAAAGAGACGAGTTGACGTCTGCACTTGAACAAACATAACAAAACTATATTTGTCTTTTTTTATATAGAAAATGATTTTTAAAAAGTATATATGAGATTTTGAAACAATTTCAATGAAAGAAGAGGAGAGAAGATGGAGAGCAAGAATTAATGATACAAACAAGAATTAATGAGCACCCCCTGCTGCCAATATACCCCCCCCCCCCGAGAATGCTGTCAATAATTTTGCATCCTTTTATTCAGTGTAGTCGAGAGCTCCCTTCTGTCTGCCAGTTGGTGAGAGCTGACAAGCAAATAACGACCCCCCCCCCCCCCCAAAAAAAAAACCAAAACAAAACAAAACAAAACAAGACAAAAAAACAAAAAAACAAACAAACAAACAAACAAATAAATGAGAACACCCCAAAACATCAAGCGTGGGAAAAAATAGACCAAACAGTAACAACAACAACAACAACAAGTTGCCAATGCCATGCTTGATTGCATCGAGACATGAGATCCTGAGCGCCTCAGCCCCGAGTGGACTCCTCTCGATCTCGTCCCCGTCCCTGCCCCACGCCCGCGCCCTGCACACGTGCTCTACATCCACAGCGCGCAGACACCATTACACGGATTTGCTCAAGAGCCTGACACTTTTGACAGACACGGAATTTGACGGAAACATCAGATGATCAGTCCGTCCCATCCTTTCTCGAAAATGTCCAAAGATACCAACTTCATCCTCACTCACCTCGGTGAATTGGAGGCACTGGCAGAAGAAATCATCACCGAAAAACAGCAAGTAAGTCTAATAAAAGTGAAATAGCCACCTCTCCAAGCCCAGTCCCGCGCACGTCTTTTTGTGTGAGCTACAGAATTTGTGAAAGCAGTTTCAGAAATAAAATATTTTTTCTTTCATCAAAGATGGAATCATGAACAATTAAAAAATGGGCAAACCCGGAGAATAGCGACCAGGTGCGTGCGATGTATTCAATTTGTGTACAATCCTATATATGGAAGCGTGCGGTAGTGCATCGGCGATGATTTTTGCACCAGATTCGACCTACAAATAAGTAGTACAAACATTTGGTAAAGTTGGCCCAGTTTATAATTTTAACACCAAAGTCGATTAAATTTTAAAAAGATATATTTTTATTGAAATATTGAAGAAGGGTAAATAAAATAACATTTAAAACCATTATTGTGTTTATAGAATGTAATAAAAGTCGCTTTTGGACTTGTTTTGTGGATGGTTACCTGTGTGTATTTTGGACTTCTGCCGCCGATGTTTGCAATTTTTACATGGCGCGCGCACGCAATCTGGTCGCTATTCTCCGGGTCTGCCAAAAAATGGTCATGTACATATATCAGGCGCGAATGTGGTTTCGTATCCAGTCGTTTTTTTTTTTTTTTTTAATAATTATTTTATTCTCCATTCATAACTATCCAGTGAATTTTCATCATTAAAATTTCATCAAATTACATCAAGATCAGGCACTTTTCTCAAATTGCCAATTTATTAGGATTAAGTTCAAGTTAATTGATAAAATCTCAGACGCTCATCATGTTCGCGAAGTTGCTGTAAGAAACTGTTCTTATCGTCAGATTTCTGTAATGTTCAGCCATACTGACAGCATGCAGCAGGTCATAAGCATACTTAAAATTAGGTGATCACTTTAGATTCCTTCAGCGGCTTTGCGAAAACGACAAAGGCCAAGGAGTGAAATTCAGCCGTTTTTAACTTGAACTATGAAGTGCTTACCCTTTCCACTGACACTGTGAATCAAAATTGGACCCTTCCCACTTGGGTTTTTCAAATGGGCCCTATTGTATTGGCATGGCAGGAGCCCCTTTACCTTGTCACGCCATGTTACATTTAGTGTTTTAAAGACTTTTTGTGTTATTAACTTCAAGGTAAATTTAACTGCAGTTAGATCTAATTAAATTTGACAACCATTCTGCAGTAAACAAGCAAATGTGTCACTCATGAATTACATGTAATTACTTGTCAGCTCTAACAGTAACTCTATCACAATGATTTTCCTTCCTGTCAAACGCAAATTTTCAAATTCAAGGAAAATCTGACAGCAAACATAAATTCTTAAATGTTCTTTATTTTCTTCAATTCAGATTGTATCGCTTGATCGGAAGAGGAACCAAAGTAGGGAAGCTGTTCGCGCTCTGAAGAAACAATCAGAATCACTGTCGGCACAGAAAAGCAAAAAAGGTTTCAAATGAATGTTACAAGACTGCCACACTAACAATGGAAGCTCGGTATAATGAGGTGCTGGGGACCATCAAAAATACCTTGTTATAGCAGTAATCTCTTTATAGCTGGATTAAAAAACAATAAGCTCTGAAGAAACGGGACCAGATTTTGTTTTACCTATATCAGATCTCTTTATACCGAGTTTCCTTTGTATTAAAGATTTCATGGAATGTTGATGTTGGTGGTGATGAGTGATGGTGATATTGACCATACGAATGATGGAGAAAATGTTAACAATCATGAAGAAGATGATGAATAAGATTATTACGTAGGATATTCAAATGATTTTGATAGTTGTAGTGTTTGTGCTGGTGGTGGTGATTATGATTATAGTAATGATGATGTTGATGATGTTCATGGTGTTGGTGATGATGATTATGATACTGGTGGTAATGATGGTGATACTGGTGTGATGATGACAATAATGGTAATGATGATGATGATAATGATGATAGTGGTGGTGATGATAAAATGGTTATGATGATAATGTTAATTGATAGTGATAATACATGTAGATGATGATGAAGATGATGATGATGATGATGATGATGATGATGATGATGATGATGATGATGATGATGATGATGAAGATGGTGATGAAGATGGTGATGATGATGATGAAGATTATGATGGTATGATGATGATGAAGAAGATGATGATGATGATGATGATGATGATGATGATGATGATGATGTTGACGGTGATGATGATAATGAACATGGTGATGAAGATGATGATGATGATGATGATGAAGATGGTGATTGCGATGATGATGATGAAGATGATGAGGATGATGATGATGATGATGATGGTGATGAAGACGATGATGATGATGATGATGATGATGATGATGATGATGAAGATGATGGTAATGATGATGATAATGGTGGAAATGATGATGATGATGATGATGATGATGGTGATGAAGATGATGATGATGATGATGATGAAGATGATGATGGTAATGATGATGATGATGATGGTGATGAAGATGATGATGGTAATGATGATGATAATGGTGGAAATGATGATGATGATGATGATGATGATGGTGATGAAGATGATGATGATGATGATGATGAAGATGATGATGGTAATGATGATGATGATGATGGTGATGAAGATGATGATGGTAATGATGATGATAATGGTGGAAATGATGATGATGATGATGATGATGATGGTGATGAAGATGATGATGATGATGATGATGAAGATGATGATGGTAATGATGATGATGATGATGGTGATGAAGATGATGATGGTAATGATGATGATAATGGTGGAAATGATGATGATGATGATGATGATGATGGTGATGAAGATGATGATGATGATGATGATGAAGATGATGATGGTAATGATGATGATGATGATGGTGATGAAGATGATGATGGTAATGATGATGATAATGGTGGAAATGATGATGATGATGATGATGATGATGGTGATGAAGATGATGATGATGATGATGATGAAGATGATGATGGTAATGATGATGATGATGATGGTGATGAAGATGATGATGGTAATGATGATGATAATGGTGGAAATGATGATGATGATGATGATGATGATGATGATAAGTGATGATAATGATGTTGATGATGAATAAGATGATATTTATATGTGATTGACTGTGATGGTGACAATTTCAATGTTAATGAGGATGGGATAAGGAAGAGAATCTTAATCATTGTCTTTCCCCAAAGCAATTAATATCAAAGACCCTAATAATATCACAAAGCAGAATGAAGGAGAATCTGGCATTAAATAGTGACGAGCAGTATTTGAAATGCTTTTGTTCCGACATTTATTATAGTGCTCTTAACTACCCTGGTTTACATGCACATGTACTAGATGTTGTACTGCTTGAGTCATGTCAGCAAGCTCAGATTAGTATTATTGTTTAAACCAATAGATTAGTTTTTGGGAGTATGTTGCTTCAGATATTGAATTACTTTGTGACCTGCAGTAAAAGTATTACCATAATGCAATTTTTAAATAGCTAATTAGAGCATGTTCATAGTTTGTTTGAATAAAATCAATCAAGAAATGGCTTAACTATTGCAATATAAAAAATGATGACAGCGTCGCGCTCCCCAACAAAACTTGCTTCACGGACAGAATGAATGCAAACTTACACACCGCAGACAATATCAACCATCACTCCACCCATTCTGGGCTGATGGGCCCCCGTGCAAATCATTTAGCACACCGTAGGAATAATGGCTGATTGGCGTGTTCGAAATAAAATACACCAGAATGTGTGCGAAAATTTTCTCCTAATTTCGTACAAAATTATATTTAGGCATTTAAAGCAACTTGTGAATACATCAGCTCGTTTCACATCACAACTCTTACGAATCTATACCTTCAATATCATCTAACGATAACTTTTATCTCCTCCTACAGAAGTAAAAACATGGGTTGGCTTTGGGAACACTTTCATCAAGCTCCCGGCAAAGAACATCCAGGCAATGCTTACTGAAGGTAACTCTATGAATGATGTGTCAACTTACGTGCTAATCAGACATCAATACCTAATACTGACTGGTTTATATATCAAGCCATGTTATATGTTATTATGTCAGAACTAAAGTAAAATGGAAAACAAGAGAGTTGTAAGCCCACACCCCCCACCCTCAAAATAAATCTTTGGATGCCTTGAACTTTTTGTTGTTGTCTATCACCAAAATTGAAAAATAACAGTAAAATTATAAATATATGTATACATTTTGAACAAATATATTTTCAAATGCTCTTTGGCTTTGCATCGCCGTTCAAGCCTTATTTTCCTCATTACCTTTGTTTTGTAACACTGTTTACTTTGTGACAAATTTATATATTTTTTCCATGTAAAATAATAATGTTTACAATACCAAATGATCAACTGGTTAATTTTTGTATGGAAAAAATAAACACATGTTTGAACAACATTGTCTGGTAGAAAAGCAACTGTACAAAGTAGATTTGATACTTCATGTCTATCTACAGCTGTAAGTTGAGAAATATTGACATGATCATGATATTCCATTGAATCACATTGTTTCCAAAATTCATTTCGATTACAGATCAGAAAAAGCTTGATGAGGAGATTGATGACCTCAGGAATGGACTGAAACCCAAAGTTGCCAAGTTGAGAGAGATGGAGGGTAAGATTTGGAACTCTGTATTTATTCATGCAGTTTCAGCTCATATTCCTGGCTAACTTCTCATCTAACAGATTCTCATTGGGCACTAGGATCCTGTACATATCTACATGTAGTTTTCAAATGTGATATCCTATGAAGCAGTTTATCAAACCGCTTTTGGCAATCTCTTTGCCAAGGTATCTGTGAAGCCTTTTTTCAAAATCGATAGTAATTGAATTAAAAAAAAAAAATTCAAATTGCTCTTTTACATGTACGAGATGCCAACCATTTGGGAATGTGCATGAGCTCAAAATTTAAAATGTGAATGACACAACATCTGAACAATGAGAGAAATCTAACAAGAATGACTGTACTGTAATTCACTTGTGATGAAAGGCTCAAGTCCATATAAAACTACACCTCATTTCCTCCGGAACAATTGGGATCTCTGCATGTAACCAACACAGAATCGTTTCATATGAAGCAAGTTTAACACAGCCATCAGGCTTCTTAATGATGTAGTGATGATGACTGTGTATNAATAATAATGTTTACAATACCAAATGATCAACTGGTTAATTTTTGTATGGAAAAAATAAACACATGTTTGAACAACATTGTCTGGTAGAAAAGCAACTGTACAAAGTAGATTTGATACTTCATGTCTATCTACAGCTGTAAGTTGAGAAATATTGCCATGATTATGATATTCCATTGAATCACATTGTTTCCAAAATTCAATTAGATTACAGATCAGAAAAAGCTAGATGAGGAGATTGATGACCTCAGGAATGGACTGAAACCCAAAGTTGCCAAGTTGAGAGAGATGGAGGGTAAGATTTGGAACTCTGTATTTATTCATGCAGTTTCAGCTCATATTCCTGGCTAACTTCTCATCTAACAGATTCTCATTGGGCACTAGGATCCTGTACATATCTACATGTAGTTTTCAAATGTGATATCCTATGAAGCAGTTTATCAAACCGCTTTTGGCAATCTCTTTGCCAAGGTATCTGTGAAGCCTTTTTTCAAAATCGATAGTAATTGAATTAAAAAAAAAAAATTCAAATTGCTCTTTTACATGTACGAGATGCCAACCATTTGGGAATGTGCATGAGCTCAAAATTTAAAATGTGAATGACACAACATCTGAACAATGAGAGAAATCTAACAAGAATGACTGTACTGTAATTCACTTGTGATGAAAGACTCAAGTACATATAAAAATACACCTCATTTCCTCCGGAACAATTGGGATCTCTGCATGTAACCAACACAGAATCGTTTCATATGAAGCAAGTTTAACACAGCCATCAGGCTTCTTAATGATGTAGTGATGATGACTGTGTATTAACCAGAATGTTCAAATCACACATGAATTGACTTATAAAGAATCTTAACAGGCACTCAAGCATGCACTGTCAATATTTCTCTTTATAGGAACAAACTTGATATTTTTTATGTAAAAAAAGTTAAATGAATTAATTTCCAATCAATAACATGGGGCTAAAAAAAATATTAAATAAATCAAGTTTGCTATAATATACATGTATGAAGATATGTCATAAGGTCCATCTCCCTTCATGTGTAGGTCAAGAAGAAAAGAAGGGCTTTAACCTGAAGTCGATGTCAAAGGACGAATTGAAGACGGCTTATCATCCAAAGGGTTTCCAAGATACCCCCTGAGACAACAACCAGAGGTGATAAGTGATGCTCTAGAAGGAGCAATCACCTGGAAGAAGTAATCACAGCAAGGGAGGGACCATCACAGCTAGGGAGGGACCATCACAGCTAGGGAGGGACCATCACAGCTATGTAGGAGCAATTAGAGACAGCAATGTGGCTCCTACTGAAGCTTTCCAAGATGCAACATGAAACAATAACCAAGGTGCTCTGAACCAGACACAGATAGATAGCCATCGAGGAGCAATAACAGAATGGAAGCTAGCCCCTGAGGTAGAGCAAGGAAGAAGCCAACTTTGGTAAATAGATGAGAGAATGAATGTTGTCATCAACAGGTACTGCCTATAGCACGTTTGCAAGAGTCAATGACCTCTATTGTAAAATGTAGTCTACATATAAGTGAAAATTAGTTAATTCATTGGATATTGAGGGTTTTAGGAGATAAATGAAGAGAACGAAAAATAGAAAAATGGAGAGACCTTTACTTGCTAAATTTTCTTAAAATGGTTAAAACTAAAAATACTAAAAAAGGAGTAGAAGATATCTCTGAAAATACGATCTACAAACAGATTTATGAAAACACATCTCAGACATTGTGAGACATTGATTAGATAAACGGAGTTGATTTGTAGGCTCCTCTAACCAACTCTATAAATAGGATGTTTTCCGATCCAGTGTGATATTATTTTCATATTCAACTACACGCATCAGTTGGAGCTGGAGGCATTATGCTTACTTTTGCTATTGTCATTTATATGGTGTGAAAATTTCATGATCTATGTATGTTACTATACTTATAAGCATTTTAGGGCTATCAATGATATTTTTTGTACCTCAAATTCATTATTTTGCCACATTTCAATTTTAAAGATTATTATGTTTTATAGCTAAAGTTATTGATGATTAAGGTGTGAGATTAAGTTCTATTTGCTGTCAATGTAATTACAATTGGTTTATAGTTCTTGCGGGTTATAGGGTTTGTAAGACAGTGAAAAGAATCAATGATTGAAAGGAAAGCAATCAAAACAAAACTGAAAATCAAACGTTACCTGATATGAATCATATTGTGTTAGGCGACCAAAGATCCGACAAAGGGATAAAGTAGACCACCGACAACTGAAAAAATTACTTGTTTTTGACATATTTACTCTCTCTCTCCCTCGTTTTTAGCAAAACGGGCATAAATTGAAACTAAACTTTTCTCCAGCATTTCCCTCAGTCTGCAGAGCTATCTTTATTCAGCAGGATGCGCATTGGTACTTGCTTCCATTTAGTGTCATGTCTTACACATCAGGGCCACCTGCAACTCATATGTTATCAATTCAGTTGCATCTTTTCTTTTTATATACGTCTTTGTTTTCCACATTGCTCCCTTTTTTGGGGTTGTATCTTTCTCAAAATTCTGCCCTTTTTTGCAGAGATTGATATTTGGTTGTCATTGCAATATCCAGTTTACTCTCTCTTCTCCTCTTTTCTTGAGGGATATTTGTTTTTGGTCTTTCACTCTGATTTTCAGTAACTTTTTATTCTGCTTTTGATAAATACAAGGCTGTTAGTATTGGACAGAAGAAGTTTGTGAAGATGGCTGACAGGAAGATTCCTACAATTTAAGAAAGTTTTAGATACACTAGTTTGGTGTTAATTATCTGCAACACAAAGGCTTTCAACCCTAGTCCTATAGGAAGCTATTTTTTTTTTACACGTGCTCTATTTTTTCAGGGGACATATCTACTATGATAATCTTCCAATCTAACATGAAAAGAATGAGAAAGCTCACAAATTATTTGTTATCTTTCCCAGAACTCTAGCTTCCCTTTAAAGCACTGTAGTCAACTTACTCAGAGAGAGTTGAGTCTTGAAGACTCTGCTGGTAAAGCTGTTCCAGCTCCTCTACAGTGCTGGCATAGATCAATCGATTCAGATGTTGAAGATGATTGGCAAGCTACTCTTTGGGGATTTGGTTCTTTCCATTCCACAGCCATCTCCAAGTGGCTTGCAGTACATGAAACATGCACAGCAGAACCTGACTGCAGGGAATACATGATGAATGACATTTTGTTCCACTGCACTGTCATCCGTCATGAAAAGAATAGGGCCTTGTAGTCCTCTACCTATAAAGCAGCTCTGGGGAAGGATGAAGCAGTAGAGCTTGAGGGCTGCCTCTATCACAGCCTCACTTTCACTTGTGGTGATGAGGACGCCTAGGGGTAATACTCCCACACAACTATGTGTAAGCAGGAGAAAAACACTGCATCCATGTCGGTCCATGTTCAGTTCAGTTCATTTTATTTCCACAAATCGATTAAAAACACAAGGTACATGTAACAAAACAATCAAAATACATTAAAAAAGTGAAAAATAATAAAACAGTCAATCAAAATGTGGCGGGGAATGACAAAGGCCAAAATGACCTATATAGGCCTTTCCCCTTAAAACAATGTAAATACATGTATAGAAGTGACAATGGAAAATTACTAACAATTATCATTGTTTGAAGAGGCATCCATGAAGACAAGCTCTGATGCATGCCGAATCTCTTCATGGACCCGCTTCAAGAGTGGTGTGCAAATGGCCATCACCAGTTTATCGCCACCTGTGATATCCATGGCCATACACTCTTAGCCCGCCTCAATGTTATAGGTACTCACATAGTCCCTAAGGCTCTCCAGCATCCCCTCTCCCGTAGCCTCGACAAACTCCTCCTTGAAAACCTTCCGGTACAATCTGAAAAGAACAAATGTTTAATTTAATTGATAGACGTTGATTTGGTGCATTTCTTAATCCATGAAAAAAGTAGCAAGACATATGGGGTGTTGCTCAAAATCAACTGCAACGTTGCAAATTATAACGCGCATTCTCATTCGCGCACATGATGCACATTTAAGAAGACGCGCATGAAACATTGATTTTGATTGGCACGTTCCGATCAACTGCAACTTGCGATCAATTGCAACATTTGAGCAACACCCCCTAAGGCAACTAAATGCTTTGTCTGTTTGTCTTCATCCATCTGTCTGTCCATAAGAGTTTTTCTCTCAATCTGTCTGGTGATCATTACTTTTAAACTCCTTATTGCTAAAAGCTGTGAAGCTCTTGATCCTTGATCCATTTGTAACCAAACATAGTGGAAGGCATCAATAAAATTTCTCTTACCATTTTTTAAGGTGGGAGAAAAGGGAAATGGGAGCAGGCTAAAGCATGATTCCATGCACTAATAGTCAACGAGTAGACTTGTTCTTCTGATAATCTGAGCGATGAATTGTTCGCACGAGCTACTTTTTCACGCCATCGTTTTTCAACATACGCAGACGTGCTAGACCTCTTTCGCGTACTGACGATACGCTGTCGCACTGTATACGGCAACAGATCAGTCTGTACATACATATTGTGTGCGTGCTGCATGCTTATTGTGCTAGTGATCTTCGATATGGTGGAAATTAACGATCGAGGAAGAATAAAGCCACAAGACCCAAAATTCCCAAAATCGGTACGTTCCGTTTTTCACGGATCTAAGATATAAAAGAACAGGACAAATTCGTTGAAAACGGAACGGTTGGCATGTATGAATTCTTCTAAAATTTGGAGGTTCTCTTATGCATAAATTAGCTTAATTAGAATAATAATGTAAGCATCAGATAAAAAGCTTTAATGCATTAACATCCTGTATACAATTCTTACTCCATGTCTGTCTCCACTTCTCCTTTCACTCTTACATGTAAACTATTTTCAATTCAATTCAATTAAATTTAGTTTATTGATTTTCAATCCACAAAACCAAGGATTATTATCATTGAAACATAACAAACAAATAAACAAGCAAACATAAACGTAAACAACAGCAACAAAACTATGTGTGAGCATATAAATAAGCAAGAGGACAGCATAAATGATTGAAAAAAAAAAAGGAAGCATAATACACCGTGAATATAAATCATCACAATACAATAATCGGGCCGCATGGCTAAAGGACGAGGGGCAATCTAAATGTTCAAATCAAATATATTATACCTGCAATAGTGAAAATCAAATCTTCCCATGTTCCAATCGTTTTCCATACATAACACCAGTTCCGTTTATACATATGATATTAATATCATAATCATTACGAATCATAATAAATTTTAACTTTTCGTCAATACTCATATTTGCAAATGCAGGGATGATATCAATTAGTTTTTTAAATAAGTCTTGTCTCATATTATGTAAGAGGGGACATTTCATAACAAAGTGAAATTCATCTTCAATATCAATTTTACAAAGTNCACCTGTTGTAGGGGGGGGGGGTGCATCCATGTCTATCTCTTCCATATATTCCACTTTGTCTTCTGCTGGCGTGGCCTGTTCCCCAGCAAGGAACTGAACCTCCATCCTGTCTGAATGTGCGACTAGAAAAATTGATTAGCTAAGAATGTTTCGGAATTGCTGCAGACGGCGAAAGTCTTGTATATTTTGCTTGTAAGTTACACTAAATAGAAATGGAGCAATCTAATTGAATTATATAAAATCTAAATATAATTCAAAGGAGAAAATTGTGAAAATAACTATTATTGTACAATTTTGCAATCTATAAATACCTCTTTAAAGAGCATACACCATTGGCAGCCGACTACCACCGATAAATCCATGGATAGTATACAACTTCATGAATAAGGGAGGAGAGGGGCGGTGAAAGTCTAAAATATGTCAATGGAAAAAAAATCACAGCGACAAAATTTGCTCACATATGACCCCATCCCATGCCCCTCCCATCACACCTCCATCCTTGACACCACCCCTTCGTCTCCTCCTCTTGCTCCTCTCCTTCGTAGCTCTGACCAGTTGTCCCCATTCATTCCGCGTCCACAGAGGCGCTGGTGCTGCCACTAATTGCACAGCCACAGGAACCTGTACCTCCACTTCCATTTGCTCTTCAGTTCCCTCCATCGGACCCGTCAGGTATTGAACCCGTCAGGTATTGAACCTCCATATTATCTGAAAGATGGGAATAAAACAGAACTTTACCTTTCTTAAGAATGCGTATTCATGAAAATTCATTTCTGGGATATATGTTCCCATGTTAATGAATAATCTTATCTGTTTATTATATGCCCAGATGTCTCCTTTTGCATACAACTTTTGCGTTCCAAAGTTCTGTGAACCTACTCCATCCCACCCTTTCAACATGCCCAATACAAGTTGGTGGAAGGACTCTATCGATTTGGGTTTTATCTAAAAAAAAGTAGTAGCTGAACAAGAATGGGTACTTACAGTGTTGTTTTATAGTGTTGCATTCAAAACGAGAGCACTCTGAAGCAAATCTGAGAAACACGTAACAATGAACTATTATATTAAAAGAATATATGAATAAAATGACGGATCAACCTACCTTGATCTAGATTCCAACAAATACTTCTTGGAGAGTATTTCACGTCAGACGTCCAGATTCACAGGTAGCAGATCAGAGAGCGGGTGTCTGGCAACATCCGGGCACTACGTCCCACCGGTTGGGAGAGGTCGCTACTTTACTCCCCCCTGTTTTTTTTTAAATGCCGGCCAGGCGTAACAAAAACGGAGAGAAAAAAAAACACCCAATTTGTAAAGCGACCTCCCCCAAAAAGAATTTTTTCTGTTTTGAAAAAAAAAACATTCCCAAACAAATGACTAGACAAAATGACCGTTTCAAAAAGGAAAAAAAAATTGTCAAATTTTGGTTATCGGGGGAAATCAGAAAAATAAGTCCAAATACGGCAGACAGAGGAACAACCGAAACAGAAGAGCCTCCCACAATCCCAGGCAAAGTCTGGAATGAGTGCCCCTGTACGAGGAGCTCATGAATCGAAGGCTAGGTCAGAGGGCGGTTGCACGGACTACCCGTTCGATCTGCATTTTCGAGGAAGACGGCGCTCTCTCTGTATCACAGGAACGAGTTTTTCATTTTGTTCTTTTCTTTTTCGCATAACGATGGGGACACTAAAACGTCTAAAACTGACTCAAAAGGACTTAAAACCGATATAGAACGTCGCATAGGGTTGACTAGTTAGTTTAATTCTGCCAACAGTCGGTCGGTATGGCTTTGTTCGGCTCATCCTCACGGCCCGTCAATGAACATTTATCGACCCATTTTTGACATGACGATCTTCTCGATGACCTCGAAGGCTGCAATTTGTGTGGCTCTAGGTCTATCAAATGTTCTTGCACTGCCTTCATAAGAACGCAATGTTCTTCCTCCACACCATCAAGCAGCAGATCACCGCTATCTTTGTCGAGGTCTTGGGCACTGATAGCCCCATCCATTAACGCTTGCAAGGCATCTCGGTGGCATCTGACATCCTTGGCATCCTTGCCATCAATTATCAGCATTTATCACTTATCAGCACCTCTTGTGAGGGCCTCCGTGTCCCTTTGTCATCCTGTTCCCCACGCAGGTGGAGAACCAATATTTTGCCTGTGCTTCGCACCAAGACCTGTTTAAGGAACCCGGCGCTGAGCGGCCCACTGATCCTTGGGGACCGAGAAATCCAGACCCACCTCTCCTAGTGCCATGACACGGGGATCACAAAGGAGAGCCCCAAGAGTGACCAGGGCTTTGTCGTCCACCCTAGATGCCTGCTCAGGATGAATTCCTACAGCCACCGGGATGTGGGCGTCCTGTAGGCAGAACACCTCATCGTGGTGGTTCATGTTGTGACGCCACTAATCAACTCCACGGGAACTCTTGGGAGGAAAGATGAGTTGGGCCCCATGGCGTCGTTGCCCCGACTTTGAGTCTTCTGTTCCAGAGCATCTAAGGGGGGGGGAGGGTATCCCCCCTCCCACAGTAGGGACATTTTTTGAAATTCTTTGTGTGAAAATGGCGTTTTCTTGACCAATCTTACCTGTCCATTATATGCCCAGATGTCTCCTTTTGCATACAACTTTTGCATTCCAAAGTTCTGTGAATCTATTCCGCCCCACCCCTTCAAAGTGTCCAATACAAGCTGGTGAAAGGACTGCATTTATTTTTTTTTCTAAAAAAATTAGTAGTCCATCAAGAGTAGGTACTTACAATGTTGAGTGCATAGTGAGAGGACTCCCATTTGCGTCGCTTTCCTGCTGCATCTGTGCCCTCTCTGGGTTATTGCCTGGCACTGGGCTCGATGATGTACTGGTTGAACTCTGGAAGAACAAAAGAGACACAAACTTAATTGTCGATTAGTACAACGAAATTTAATCCCATAATCATTTAACTAGAAATATATCAA
Organism: Temnopleurus reevesii; assembly: GCA_036244855.1. Classification (NCBI taxonomy): domain Eukaryota; kingdom Metazoa; phylum Echinodermata; class Echinoidea; order Temnopleuroida; family Temnopleuridae; genus Temnopleurus; species Temnopleurus reevesii. Next base: position 24,567 of record BQKZ01004355.1, read on the forward strand.
AACATGTTTAATGCGGCACTTTATATTCCTCTTTATGAAAACTAATTTTGTTGAAATATTAAAGTGACCTTGAGCATTATCTTGTGGCCCTCAAAGTCACTTTAGGACTAATAACAGAGATATGACTCGCCTGGAAGCCCAAAATGATCCGAGTAGAGAGATTTCCAGTAACGTTCCTGTCGTGGTAGCATTCATCTCCTCTCCAGCTTCCCGCCTCTGCCTGGCTTCGGCGGGAAGCCGTTCTGGCAGCCTAATGACGTCATCCTGCTTGGTCATCATGGGCGGATCCAGCTTTTTTAAAGGGGGTTGGGGTGGTATGCGAGGGAGCGTAGTGATCGAGTCCAAGCGAGTGGAGCGAGCGTGTGGGAGGGGGGGGGTGTCCCCCCTTCCTCAGTATTGGCAATATTGGCAATGTAAAGAAGGAAAGATTCTTCATGTTTAAGAGAGCTAAATTCATGCCATTGACTATAGTGTAAATGGCAGTATTCATTCAGTTCATGCTTTTTCAAACGAGAGCAATACTGCTCCTTTTTCGATGGGGCTGGGAAATTATTGTTTTCTTCCAATAAGAATGTATATACTCAAGCAGATTTTGGAAAATTCATTTAGAAAACATATGTATTAAAGTTTTTTTTTTAATGAGGACATCTTATCTTCACAATTTTATAGCTTCTGTGTGGTCAACCATCACAATGTAAATTTGAGGAGCAGTTTTGGAACTCGTCCACTAAGATTAGAACCGATAATTCCCATCCCAACCATTTTGATAAATAGTTGTACTGCTCTCTACATTGCGATGTAATAACGGTTGTTTGAATTGATGATATGAAAAGCTTTACCTTCATGTTGAAGTGTATTCTGGTCTTCTTCCATGTCTGTAAGCAAAAGATACAATCAAATCACATAAAACTGATGTTGAAAAAAAAAATAAATGTATAAACAACAAAAATAATAATTTTTACTGTAGGGCCTTGATGTAGCCAACCCTGAATCAAGACAGTGAGTGGTACAAGCTTCCAAAAGTGTATGACAAAATCACAACCATTAATTAACATAACAATTGAATCACANGTGTGGGAGGGGGGGGGGGGGTGTCTCCCCTTCCTCAGTAGGGAAATCTTTTGAAAATCTGTGTGTGAAAATGGCGTTTTCTTGCATCTAAAACACCACTATTTTTTGTATAAAGGTCGTTGCCAAATTAACCCCATGAAAATTTGTAAAATTAAGTTGCATTTTCCTGCAATGTAAGGCCAGTTAACAACACAGATACAAAGAACTGGGCACCTTGGAATAAGCACTGTTAGCCTAATACTTTTAGCTTGTCACTGATACTCACTGGCAAATCTCAGTCAAATATGATTGACTGGCAGAAGAGACATCTCAGATGCTTCTGTACAAAGCCCCTGAACTATTTTGCTGGAACTTGGCTGCAGGGTTGCCTGGGAGTGGATAGCCATGAGGGTGAGTCAAGCAAGCCTCTCTTCCCCCAAAGTAGATCGAAGATATGTCTTTACTCTTCTGAGTGCCGAAAAAGAACGTTCAGCCGCGCAGCTGGCGACTGGAGACGTGCAGCCCAGAATGATCAGCGTCCTGATGTTAGGAAAAAAGTCCTCATCAGCATGTCCCAGGCAGTCAAACAAGTTCTCAGGAAGCTGAGCTTTGTCCATGTTTTGAAAAAATCTTGTCCAGCTCTGGATCTTGTCTTGGACAATCTGAAAACATAATGCCTCCGGCACCACCTTAAGGTGGCATACAATATAAATAAACAAATTTTCAAATCGTTATTAAATTGACTGATTAACACTAAGTGTTCCAGAAGAAATCCCTGTTGTAAAAACCAAACAAGATCAAACTGACATTATGTTCTTCAAGAATGATGAGATAAATGCAAGAGCACCTATGCTTTAGCTATAATGATATTGTAATTGTAATGCACAGTTAAGTATATCCATTTAGAAATTGCACAATATAAATCTACAAAGTATCAAATCATTATTAAATGGACTGATTCACACATGTTTCATAAGGGATGCCAGTTGTACAAACCACATCGAACAGTGTGATTCTTACTTTGAGGATCATATGCTTCATATCAGCTGGATTGACCGATGCTAATATCTACTCAGAATGCTTAGCACATAGGGGTATTTCCATGGGGTTGGTTCAACTTTTCATGCAAAGTCCATGTAACGTAGTGATCCACTTTGTCACTTCACCATGAAGATCAATTCAGATCTTCTTAAGCTTTGATCTATTGATGAAAACTGTTTTTTTTTCTCAGTTACACACATTTGGATTTGAAATCTTTTCTGGATTTGAAGGTACAGATATACAAAAAATTCACTACGTTACATGGACATCCCACTGCTTTTGCATGTGCAAGAAATTGTCAGGTATCAAATTCCAATATGCTATGGTCTTTGAGGAATACTTCTGGGTGGGACTCAGTTTTGGGGTAATGTCATTATTTTACAATACTTGCCTGGTTTGAAAAAGCCACAGATTTAGGGTTTCTGGATGTCACAAAAATAGACCCAACCCCGTGAAAATACCCATATGTCTTACCAGCTACTGAGCTTGTAACATCAACACGATTCCCATGCTCTTCGTTGGTGACTACTTCTGTTACTGAAATTTAAAAAAAAAATGTAAATTTTATGAGAATATAAATGATGCAACATTTCCCAGTCAACTTCATTTTACATGCATGTATTAAACAACAGAGATTGGCACCTGAGATTTGTAAAGTGATGAATAAAATTGGGCATGAAATCTAACGTCAGAAATGTCAGAAAATCAGCCATTAGACTGGACTTGTCATAAAAAAGATTTGATTGTTTTGCCACAATGACAAAGGGTCATATTGGATTATTCTATAGAATCTAAAAAGAAAAGCATTTTTTTAAATAAAAAGAACAATATTTTTGAAAATAAAAAGAACAATATTTTATGTATATTGGCAATGTAAAGAAGGAAAGATTCTTCATGTTTAAGAGAGCTAAATTCATGCCATTGACTATAGTGTAAATGGCAGTATTCATTCAGTTCATGCTTTTTCAAACGCGAGCAATACTGCTCCTTTTTCGATGGGGCTGGGAAATTATTGTTTTCTTCCAATAAGAATGTATATACTCAAGCAGATTTTGGCAAATTCATTTTTTTTTTTAATGAAGACATCTTATCTTCACAATTTTATAGCTTCTGTGTGGTCAACCCTCACAATGTAAATTTGAGGAGCAGTTTTGGAACTCGTCCACTAAGATTAGAACCGATAATTCCCATCCCAACCATTTTGATAAATAGTTGTACTGCTCTCTACATTGCGATGTAATAACGGTTGTTTGAATTGATGATATGAAAAGCTTTACCTTCATGTTGAAGTGTATTCTGGTCTTCTTCCATGTCTGTAAGCAAAAGATACAATCAAATCACATAAAACTGATGTTGAAAAAAAAAATAAATGTATAAACAACAAAAATAATAATTTTTACTGTAGGGCCTTGATGTAGCCAACCCTGAATCAAGACAGTGAGTGGTACAAGCTTCCAAAAGTGTATGACAAAATCACAACCATTAATTAACATAACAATTGAATCACAATCCCTCTGATGAACACAGTAGTGACAGCATTTTGCAGGTAAACATTTTAACCTTATTTTTTATTTCATACTTGCATTGTGATGAATGGTTTAACTTTTGTTTTAGATAATACCAATGCAGGTTCACTTTCAATCCAACAACAATAATAATAACAATCAGCATCATGCATCATTTAAGGGAGTTGGTTTTTGTGACTATTACTTGCGAGCAAACTATTTTCAAACACCCTTGATAAAGTCAAATAGACAAAATATTGAAAAACATTAAACAAAATGGATTGAGTTTCATTAGAATAATTGTAGCTGGGAAAATCCCATTTAAGTCAGCTCTCTGAGTTCATGTACCTCAAGATTTAACATAGTGAACAATGTATTATTTTATATGATAAATATTTGTGATCTTATTTCAAAACCCACCTTCAAGCTCAATGTCATCAACATGAATGTCATCAAGTTTCTTTCCTATCCATGTTCCCATCTGCCCTGCATCAATAGCTAGAAGAAGTTTTGAGACCTTGCACAGCTCTAAGTTGCTTTCTTGAACTCTGTAGAAATCTTTATGTATATTGAAACTGTGACCCAAATGCTCAGCAACCCATTCCAATTCATGTGGTTCAAGGCTTAAAATCTGGGCAGTTGTTGCCAGGTACTTTATCAGCTTTGTTGGACTAATATCCTCAGGAGCTTTCAAGCCATCTACTTGAGTCAGTATTTCTTTCAGGACTGGTCCAGCATCCATGTATGTCTGAGTTGTACACCTTGCAAACACATGGCTGTTAGAAGATGGGATAAACTTACTACGAACCTGTGTCGAGATAAGAAGGCTCAAAGCCTTTTGGCAATCTGGGGGGATCAACAGGGGGACAAATCGTCCCCCCTTACCAACTGCCTTCACCACATGAAAATTTTCTTTCAGCTTTTTTTCAAGTGATGTCAGACTTTCAGCAAAGTCATCAATCTCTGCATCTTGACCCTGCGACCGATGTATGTCATCAACAGTTATTGTTGACACCTCCTTTGGTCTTCTCTTGTTGAACAAAATAAGGCGCACCAGTACAAGCTGCTGCAAACGCCTATATGATTGGTAGTCAACTGGAGCCTCTTCCATCATTTGCAAACTCTGGGTCCTTGCCTGACACTGAGCTCGATGATGTACTGGTTGTACTCTGGAAGAACAAAATATAGAGACACAAACTCAATTGTCGATTAGTACAACAAAATTTGATCCGATAGACATTTAACAAGAAATATATCAAAACATGTTTAATGCGGCATTTTATATTCCTCTTCATTAAAATTGAATTGGGGGAAATATGTTCCCATGTTCCCGACAAATCCTATCTGTCCATTATTTTCCCTAGATTTCTGCTTTAATTTACCAGTGTTCTCTTTGTCTCAGAGACACTTTGATAGAAACATTTTGCAAAGAATTCTTCAGGAGATTGAGGGTATGACTTCCATAGTCTTCTTGTAGAGCTATTGAATGCTTCTCCTTTAGATGATGATTACAAACCAGATCCATGAAAATGAATGGTCCTTCAGTATGGTCTCAAATTATTCTGGATTCAAGAGGAGCCACAAGTGACATCCAAACGTAGGACCATGCACAAGATGCTGTCATAACAGAAATTGTCTTTATTCACATAGATGTAGTCTATAATTGGTAGATTCAAACTTGCTAATTGTTGATATTTAGGCATCTTTTTCTTTATTGCTTGGAGTAAATATGATTAAAACTGTTCATGTCTTGTACTTGTACCACCAAGGCTGGATGATAAAACATCACCTTCTGTTCGGCAGAGGGAGTGACGTTAACCCCGGTCTCAGGGTGTCTAAATGCCCG
>BQKZ01004355.1:33305-43683 GCA_036244855.1 Temnopleurus reevesii
CCCCCCCCCCCCTTCTCCTATCGCACAACAGTAAGTCAAACATGGTATTTGACTTACCCACTATGACTGACATGATCTTGCCATCGCGTTTAGCAATGTTCCCAAGATTCATTTATTCTCCTCTGGGGCATAAAAGCAAGACAGGAGATAGCAACCCACCCCCGTGTCCATCTTTTTTTCTTGGAGGCTTCTGTGAGTTGGTGCTGGTACAAGTACACACCTACACCTGGTGACAGCTCAACCATCTACAGATAGAGACAGAGGGAAAATATAACTAACTTGAATTTGCTTTGTGTCTCTGGTCCCCCCCCCCTTCTCCTCCTATCGCACATCAAATCACATAATAACTAGTAACATTTAATGTACATGTACCCAATGTTGAACTACAGTGGAGCCCCATCGTAACTTTGTCTCTTTATTACAAAATCCTTGGAAGGCCCAACAGTCTTTGTAATGAGCCGCCACTATGTTTGCAATTTTTTAAAACCAAATTCGCACCTTATTTTAGGAGCATGGATGGTGCTTTACTTCCAGGAATGTAATGGAAACCACACAAAAATACTTTTTACAAAAGTGAAACCCCATTACAACAAAGTCGCTTATAACAAAGTAATTGGGATGGCTCAAGCATTTTTCGTTGTTTTTTACCCTGGTTGGGCAGGTTTGGGAGGTGCTGCTGCGACATTTGCTCCGGCGACAAATGCTCCCCCGACATTTGCTCCCTTGACATTTGCTCCCCCGATATTTGTTCCTGCGACATATGCTCCCGCGACATTTACTCCTGCGACATTTGCTCCGGCGATAATTGCTCCGGCGATAGATGCTCCCAATATGCGACAATTGCTCCCCCAACATTTGCTCCCCGTCATTTTTGCCGATGTACGAGGAATTTGGCAAATAAGTTGGCGTACGTCGAATACGTTTTTGGAGCGTTTTGCATGCGTCGAAACACGCTTTGCATACGTTGAGATCCCGTACTTTTTCGAGAAAATAAAATGGAAACGGCAGTTTTCGATGTATGCCCGACTTGTGGCTGAAACGCCTTACACAAGTTATAGGTCGACAAACGTTAACAAGAGTCATGCGTACGTTACTCGTACGTGGAAATACACCAAATCTTGACGTTTTAGTCAACGAATACCCAACGTATGCAAATTTCCTCAAGATTTTAGCACTAGTGAGTGCTCGTATAGGGACTGCACTCAAAGTGCTAATTTTCCTGCACCTTGTGCTAATTTAGCAACTACCATATCTAACATAGCACTCAAAAGAGCTAGAACAGCACTCTAGGTGCAGGAAAACTTGCCTTTTGTTTAAATTAAAATACCTTTAAATCATTCGAGTCAATAAGTCTTCAGTGAAAAAAAAAAACATGTTCATATCTACTGAAGAAAGTATTTGTCATTTTTTTTTTTTTTTTTAATTTATCCAGATTGCACATTATGAATTACCTCTGTCGTTGTATGTCTCCGGTAATCGTTGCAAGCGATACAAAATTCTCTCGTACCTCATGTGGTGCGTCCAGTAGCTGATTAACTATCACTTGTATCGTAGGACCCTGGTTGACGTCCCTGCATGGCAGCCCTCTTTATCGCTCCTTTGACCTGCAGTGTCGTTGCATGATTATGTTCCATCTTGGCCCCTGGGTTCCCCAATCGAAATAAAATAGTTAAAAATCAGATAAAAAATAGAAAGAAGAAATAGTGAGAAAATATATTTTCCCACTATTTCTTGAAGCGAAAAATATCTTGAAAAAAAAAGGCGGAAATATGACTGATTAAAAACAAAGCTCTGCGAGTAGTATTAAATGAAAAGCGATAAAATTTGCTTTTCAAATATGTATGACTCTCTTCACATATTTGTTATAAAGATAGTAAAATATCAATCTCGGTTTCCTTTTTTGTGGGACACACTGTAGAATAAAATTAAAAAAAAATAATATATTTGATGTCTGGGTCTGTATTTAATCCCCTCCATCTGCACTCTCAACGCCTGTCTCAGCTGCGCAGCAGAGTGGCCATCTGTTTTTGCCTTGCCTGCAAAAAAACCCAAAAAACATTGTACACAAAAATGATTAAATGATCAAACTCTGCTCTTTCTTTTCATGTCAATATTATCTTATTTTGTTGAAGATAATTGTACTGAAAAAAAGGTCATAAATAAATCTTCCACATCATTTTCCTCATGCGAAACATTACGTGTGGGACCAGTCTCAGAGTCACTGCCATAGTGGGGCTCTTCATCGGAATCTGAATCGAGTTCCAGGGTAAATGTCGGGGCCAAAACATGCTCCATGGCCTCAGCTGCTGAGAAAATCCGCTGCCTCCTATTCCTCTTCATGGTGATAAGTTGATAAATTAGCAGCTAAAAAACAGTAAATATCTACAAAAATTGCTATGTAATGCTATATTTTCGACATGCTCATGTGAAAGCTAAATCCGTAATGAATTGACACAGGTCGGAAATTCACACTGTATGATCGCGAGGGTGGCGCAATCGTATTGATTTTCGGAAAAGTACTATTGTGCCGATCGGCACGCTTGGCGATCCATTGACTAATCCGATTTGAACCCTTGGCGACGGGTGAGTTAAAAGGGTGTGCTTGCTGAAAGTTATAATTAGGTGGCAAACATGGAGTAAGTTGATCTTGACAGGACCCAAATGAAACACGTTTGCTTAAATGGCACTCTGCTTTTGTATTTTGATCACCTTGGTAACATGACACAGGCAATTTTGATCTACATCTAGAGTTAACAAGCTTGGGCAAAACTGCGTTGACAACGGTCAGACACACAAAGTCATGTATATGATTGGTAAGATTACAGAACATGTTGTAAATTAAAAATGCAAATCATTGCCCAACACTCGGTGTTATCTTAATATCCTATTAATGTTATGAACAAATCCTTACCGACTATTGCTGTAATGACAGCAGAGTCCAATTGACAAAGGCTCCCTGCCTCCAGTAACTCAGCGTGAGTATAGAATGCACTGAGTATAAAAACAGAGCCACCCCCTGTGGCCTTCTTCTTCGAGGCTGCCTCCTGCAGAGTATGCTCCTAGGCATATATACCAGTCCCTGGGGACACTTCAGTCATCTGTAATTAAATTGCATGTCAAAACAGTCACATGTCATTGTAAGAAATATGAATAGCGAGTCATATTATGTGGATTTATACAGGAAAATTTGCTGTTGTACAATATAATTAATTTTTGTACAATTAAATAATCTCGTACACACAAACCGACGTGTACTTCATACTATTAAATTTCTCGGAGTAATATTTATCCGTTGTTACATACTTTCAGCACTTTCATAATTCTGCCTCATCTGGTCCAGCTCTCTCTCTAATGGTGAATTTTTTCCCTGAAGTACTGGACATTTCTTGCAGGTCGTAGTATTGCGGGTGGGGCCGGTTTGCACAGTGGAGAATGCTAGAGTAGTTTTGGTTGACCGGACTGGCGTCTGAGGAGAGCGGATTGGGGTCTAAAAATAGTTTTATTTTTACAGCATTTTTTGGTGAAAATAGCGTAAAAATAGTCAACCTCATGAAGTGACCGGAGAAAATAGTCTAAAAATAGGGTGATTTTTACACTATTTCTGAAGAAAATAGCCAAAAAAAATATACCACAAAATCTAAAAATAGTAAAAAAAAATATATATTTTTTGGCTGGTCAAAATGACTGGGGTTATCATAGGCTGGAGGGGCACCAGGTTTAAGGGCCCCACTACAATGGGCACTGCGTTGTTTTTCGCATTGCAACCGTATCTTGCCATCCCTAAAGTTCTCTTTTTCACGTACACGTGGCCCTCTAATGAGAGTTTGATGCCTCCCCTGTTGCTTTCAAATACCTCCATGTTCTTTAACTTGCCTACTACATGAATAAGTGCACGTGCTTTTCAAAATCAGCACAAAACCATGTGCATGAATACAAAAAGACATACTGTACACCAGTACTGCTGTACACAGGGTCGCCAATCTATTTTTAGACAAGGTGTGGTTGTGATGATGACAAGATGTCCTGACATTTGCTCCGGCTACGATTGCTCTGACTCTAATTCTACGGTTGTGGCAGGGATTTATGCCTCCCAATTATGTTGATATAAGGATAAGAGTTACTGTTATGTTTAGGATTAACCTTCACATTACACTAACTATGTAGATTTTCGTTGGAGCAACTATCACAAGATTATTAGCGTCCGGATCAAGTATCGGAAGATCAAGTATGATAACTAACTATACGTTGCGGCCTTTCAATAATTCGCCGGAGTAAATGTCGGGGAACCAATTTTGGGGGAGCAATTGTCGCATTCCCGCTCCAATTGCACAGTCAACCCATGCTTTTGGTGGTCAGTTGACCATCTCCAGTTTCAGTTCTTGTGCCTTTTTTAGCCCCACAGGCCGCTTCCCTAAAGGTGCTCTCATCAGGCACTCTCATGTACTGGCTGTGAACTTGAATGCGATTGCGCAAAATACTTCAACATTGTCAGTCTACCATTGATTGAGTTTCTTTAAAAAAATTCCAAGGCCATTGCACAAATTTTGGCGTAAACTTGATAGGAAATGATAGGAAAAGAAGGAAACTGCTAAGAGATTGCTATTTTTGTGTTTGGTTTGTTATATTTAGTAATTAGCCAACTTTGAGGGAGAGAGAGATAGCAACCACATGACCAACTGACGCCAATTGGCAAATCAGGATAGTTTTCTAACCAATGCAAAGGTTTTGTGCACAAATGTTATGTGAACAACTTCTTGACAACCTCATAGCTTGGCCGAGATTTGCCCGACATAGCAACAACTAATGTATGCTGACTGGATTCCCAGTGTTCTAGTCCAATGTTTGTAGGCAAGAAACATTGATGAATTTGAATACAGCAGTAAACCTGCCTATTGACCAACAGTGTATATGTAGAGGTAGCAATAGGGTTAAAACACAATGTGGCCTCAAGGAATTGAACCTGTTTGATGATATACAGGGTAAATTATTTTACTAAATCAGTACTAAGCATTATGTCATTTTTCAAATCTTGCCAGGGATCTACATGTACTTACAAGCTTTGGTTCCTTGGTCACCTCATTTTCCATTCTATCTTTGCTATTTATCATTGTTCATTGTAAAATGTATTTCTTGAAGAATGATAAATATATAAATGATGATAAAGGTATTTTAATCATTGCATAAACGGTAACTTCCCCCAGAAAATGAGATAAATAAACTGAAAATTTGAGAAAAATCAGATATTAAACAGTTCAAAAGTTGAATTTTCAGAGTGGTCACTTACACCTCTGATGGGCATCCTTGTAGCAAATTTGTAGTGAATGGGGAGTTTTTCATGAGACGGATTCTACCAGAGTTACCGACTCAAGGATGCCCATCAAAGGTAGAAATGAAACTTGGGAAATTTGTAACTTTTGAATTGATTATCCAATTCTGTTCGTTTTTTTCTATTTGTTCAATGTCTCTTAAGTTCTTAAAAGTTTCTTATTTCTATGGTATCCTGATGTGTTTTATTATCATTATTATTTACTCTGCAATTTCAACAATGATACAACAATCAAATTACATAAATAATGAAATTATGAATCAATTGTTAAAAGAAATATGCTTTAAATAATTAATATATATTTTCTTGTAACATTGTCTGAATTACTGAATAAATAATGATAATAATAATGATCATATAACACATTCAGATACCACACTTCCATTACTGAACATGTTGAATAGCAAATCAAGTTGATTGAAATAATGAAATTAATATCTATTCTTGATTGATGTCAATGAGGCACATTGGATTTTGTAAAATCTTATTACAATGTAGATTTTTCCATTATTTTAGAGAAGGAAAAAATGTCTTGCCTGTTGCAATATTTCATCTGGCTTTGTAACATTTGAGTACATGTGTAAACAACTTTTTAATAATCTAGCTTTTTTTTCTTTTCTTAACAGATGATCATAACAGGCAAGACGTTTTCCATATCTAAATGGGGATGAACTATGCTTGATGATTAAAGTGCATGAAACAGGATAATAGTACAATGGATCATTATTTTAAAGAGCATGGATATTACCAGTTCTTTTTCATCTATAATTTGAATTCTATATTTATAACATGGTTTTAATGTTAAAAGGTTGATTAATTGATGGATTTTATTTCTGATGAAAAGTACAGTACAATTTCTCTGGTCAGAAGGACCTTATTATAGGGGGCTCCCCTACTTTATGTTCCAATGTATCTTTTTTTGGGAGGGGGGGATTTTTTTTTTAACCCTTGCATAATTATATGCTCTCTTTCGGGTTGTACATTCATAATTTGTTGAAAAGCTCAATTGCATGGCATTGATTAATAAAATGTTCTTGATGATCATTCCAAAGTAAAGTATTGCGGATCTTGGTAATTATTTGTTTTTGTGTGTAAGTTAATAAGATGAGTGTTTTGAATGTTATGTATGCGAATCGGAGTTGAAACGAAAGGTGCAAAAATATGATTTAATCTCATTTTTAAATTGAGTATGAATGGATGAAATGAGCATGTAAGGAAATGGATTTAAAATGAGTAATGAATTGTGGAAGTGCTAATTCAATCATACATTTCATTTTGAAATATAACCTGCACTCTTCTATTGTATTCATTTCATCCATCCACACCCACAAATTGAAAATGAAATAAATTTGATTACATATATCTTACAAATTTTCTGTCAGGCCTCAATGTCTTCCAAATTCATAATAAGTTTTTGAAACAAATTATTTGGAGGGGTCTATATGAAGGATAGAGGAGGAAAATAGATATACAGGGGAGACTTGGTATAAAGATATCTGATGTAANATCTTTGCTATTTGTTATTGTTCATTGTAAAATGTATTTCTTGAAGAATGATAAATATATAACTGATGATAAAGGTATTTTAATCATTGCATAAAGGGTTACTTCCCCCAGAAAGTTAGATGAATAAACTGAGCAAAATCGGATATTAAACTGTTCAAACGTTGAACTTTCAGAGTGGTCACTTACACCTCTGATGGATATCCTATTGTTGGCAACTTTATAGTGAATGGGGAGTTTTTCATGAGACACAGATTCTACCAGAGTTACCGAATCAAGGATGCCCATCATAGGTATAAATGAAAACATGGGAAATTCTTAACTTTGAATTGATTATACAATTCTGTTCATTTTTCCCCATTTGTTCAAAGTCTTGGTGGAAGTTCTTAAAAGTTTTGTATATCTATGGTATCTGGATGTGTTTTATTATCATTATTTACTCTGCAATTTCAACAATGATACAACAATCAAATTACGTAAATAATGAAATTATGAATCAATTATTCGAAGAAATATGCTTTAAATGATTAATATGCATTTTTTGTTTGTCTTAATTACCAAATAAATAATGATAATAATAATGATCATAAAACACATTCAGATCCCACATTTCCATTTTTACTGAACATGTTGAACAGCAAATCAAGTTGGTTGAAATAATGAAATTAATATATATTCTTGATTGATGTCAAATGAGGCATATTGGATCTTGTGAAATCTTATTATAATGTAGATTTCATACATTATTTTAGAGAAGGAAAAATGTCTTGCCTGTTGCAATATTTCATCTAGCTTTGTTATGAGTAAACAACTTTTTAATCTAGCTTTTTTTTTCTTTTTGTTAATAGATGATGAAATATTGCAACAGGCAAGACATTTTCCTTATCTAAATGGGGACGAACAATGCTTGATAATTAAAGTGCATGAAACAGGATAAGAGTACAATGTAACTTTATTTTAAAGAACATGGATATTACCAGTTCTTTTTCATCTATAATTTGAATTCTATATTTATAACATGGTTTTAATGTTAAAAGGTTGATTAATTGATGGATTTTATTTCTGATGAAAAGTACAGTACAATTTCTCTGGTCAGAAGGACCTTATTATAGGGGGCTCCCCTACTTTATGTTCCAATGTATCTTTTTTTGGGAGGGGGGGATTTTTTTTTTAACCCTTGCATAATTATATGCTCTCTTTCGGGTTGTACATTCATAATTTGTTGAAAAGCTCAATTGCATGGCATTGATTAATAAAATGTTCTTGATGATCATTCCAAAGTAAAGTATTGCGGATCTTGGTAATTATTTGTTTTTGTGTGTAAGTTAATAAGATGAGTGTTTTGAATGTTATGTATGCGAATCGGAGTTGAAACGAAAGGTGCAAAAATATGATTTAATCTCATTTTTAAATTGAGTATGAATGGATGAAATGAGCATGTAAGGAAATGGATTTAAAATGAGTAATGAATTGTGGAAGTGCTAATTCAATCATACATTTCATTTTGAAATATAACCTGCACTCTTCTATTGTATTCATTTCATCCATCCACACCCACAAATTGAAAATGAAATAAATTTGATTACATATATCTTACAAATTTTCTGTCAGGCCTCAATGTCTTCCAAATTCATAATAAGTTTTTGAAACAAATTATTTGGAGGGGTCTATATGAAGGATAGAGGAGGAAAATAGATATACAGGGGAGACTTGGTATAAAGATATCTGATGTATTAGTGATATGAAGAGGTAAATGTTTGGTCCCAGCTCTATATAACTTGTGCTTTTTTTATATACCTATAACAAGATTTCTGCTATCTTTTTTTATTGTCCCAAGTACCTTGTCATGCTGTGTTTCTCCCGTGTGACGAGAAAGAGGGAGAGAGAGAGAGAGAGAGAGAGAGAGAGAGAGAGAGACAGAGGGGGCGGGATATCAAGTTATGGGTACACACATTCTTTAGTGAGAGAGTTAGGGGATCATTCCCCGAAGAAAATTGTTTAGCTGCCCATCACTGACTGAAGCTCTGAAGTAAGCACCATTTCCTTTCCTCCAACGTAAGGTGGTACTGGAGGCATACATTTTGACCATGTTAACCCTAAAAAGCCCAAGGGGGCGGGGGCACATTGTGAAAGAACCATTGTCAACCACTCTTTCATATTCGGTCCCAACGCGTTCAAATTTGGTGACTTTTTCTAAAATTTTGTTGGGAAAATTATACCATCTTTTTGAGCTTTTGCTCAGTCCTTTTCAGGACTATTTCTTGAAAGATAACCCCACACCACATGGTGCAACCGCAAATCTTTTTGAATGTTTACTACACCATGCAAGCTCTAGTTTTTCTTCATATACCATTTTTATTATCCCATAAAACAAAAGGCATGTTTGTAAATTTTTCAAATAACTTCAGTTTTCAGCTCCAAATCAGCCAGAAGTGTTTGGAAATAGTCACAATATATGATTTTTTAGTTTGGTTTTCCTATCCTCTATCCTGCTCTATATCTGTGCCAAATTTTAGTGTGATCCACCAAATATTGTGGAAGTTCTCGACAGGGGTAGGGGGGCACTATGTCTCCCTCTTGGACCACAGAGACATCAATGTAGCTTGGGTTCTTTAGGGTCAACTCATGTTAAAAAGTCACTGTGACAATAGATACAACCCGAAAAGTAATTTTTAGATGTTCTTTCATTTAGCTTTTCACTCCTTCTAAGCCTTAGTGTTGCTCCTGATTGATCAAAGCTATTTTTTTCAAGAATAGCTTTTCAGGGCTACCAAACATTTTTTTAGCTCATGGACAAATGCAGTAAGGTGAGAATTACAAATGATGTGAAACAGGGGGTGTTGCTCAAAATCAACTGCAAATCAACTGCAAATTATAACTTGCGTTTTCATCATCGTGCACGGTACGCGCATCTAACAAGACGCGCATGAAACAATGATTTTGATTGCCGTGTTCTGATCAACTGCAACTTGCGATCAATTGCAACTTTTGAACAACACCCCCTAAATGATGCTGCTGTCACAAATTCCTGTTTGATTAATTTTGATTCCATTTATAAAATGTTACAATCAGCTATGATGTCCAATACATGTATGGCCATAAAATAAGAAGGAATATGATGGAAAATTTTGAGTTTTTTTAAACTATATGGCAAAAGGAGGTAGTCCTAACTAAAATATTACCCAATTAACAAGACGAAAAGATGAGGGCCAAAGAGGTCCATTTCCCCTTTGTTCCTTTTTCTTTTCATTTATTTCCAGGGGGGGGGGTATAACCTCGCCTTCTACTCCCTCCCTTGACCGATATATGCCATAATATAGAGAAGATTAATGGAACAAGAGAGCCTATGTGAGGGTAGGAAGGCTCAAGTATGCTCATAGAGGTGTATTTTTTTTTTATTTCTTCAACAGGAGAGGGGTGGGAGGGTGTTTGGAGGATCAGGGGCAAGGTTCATTCACCATCTGCCCTGCTTTAGATATATACACTATGTATTTCTCTTTGTTTTGTGGGGTGATGATGTATGCAGATCAGCCAACCCTCCCCCGCCCA